>ML777329.1:1288263-1333184 GCA_009831015.1 Picea engelmannii | reverse complement strand
GTCTGGTAGTAGTGGGCGTAAGATGGCATCTTGGGAAGAACCCTTCCAGATTGTATGTGTTGTTTTCCCTGTAACCTCAGCCTAGCCTAGGATTCCTTGTCTTGGGGTGGAGCTTAGTCCCAGCTCGGGGGTGACCCACTGCTAAGCTGATGAGCAGTGTGGTCTAAAGCTGGGAGGTTCGTGGAAGGCCTGCACTTGGTTGGTGGAACCTACCACTGTTAAAAGATAAGTATTTGATTATGCCTTAATCATGTTTTGCAAGACTGTGCTGCTTATGTTATCATGATTTCCACTGTGTATATGAATTAGTATGAAATGCTATTGATTGTTAGTTATGGCAGTAACTCATATGAATACTCTGTGTAGAATGTGTTTATTTGTTTAAATGCATGGGATTTATAATACATGTATGAGTTATGTGCAAAGTGGTGTTATAGTCTTCTTTTAATAGCGTTTAAACCTTGGTAGCCAGAAAAGGTGCGCTACATTTTTCATATGTGTCATGTCTTCACAATCTGCTTTACAATTGTGTAATTTTTGAGGTTGTGAGGCATCACGATGTTTCATGCTTAGTTGCATGGTAACACCAAGGTTACTTCGTTCATACTACGTCTGTACACCTCTAATGAAACTCTTATATACTTAGACATTCATTAACTACTTTAGCACTTAGTTATTTTTAAGCATACATACATGAGAAACTAAGAGAAAAATAAAAAAAAATGAAAGACAAACACAGATATAGTGCGGATGACATGAACTGTGCCTAACACTCAACTAAGTCTTGTTATATGTGAAATTGTTACAGCATGAGAATTACCGACTTGATTTACAATAGGGAGGAGTCAAACTGATGCAAACCCCCACCACTTAGGGCTTCACACGACCTCTTGGTCTAAGGATTGTTTACACCAAGGAGCTGAATTATCTCTCGGGCCCCTATCAAGCCCTCAAAATGATTCTCGATGGGCCTTTTCCCTTTTCCCTGCATGTAAAATCAAGTTCACGAGGGTATTAACACTCCAACAGAGTCTTCCACATGGCCTCAAGGAAAAGTTGTTAGATAAATTTCAACAGGAGGCAAAATTCGAGACTTCATAGCTCTGGGCTTTGAGAGTTCCAACAACAACACACAACATTTCTCCCAAATGTCGAACTCGCGGATAACCGAACTAAGGATGGGATCAACGGTCCTCATCACGTGCTGCGAATCTACGGTACATGGGGGTTTCAGGACTCCAGGCTTTGGGAGTTCCAAGAGGTTAACACACTAAACTCCCTGGATCACCGAACTTTGAAGTGGTGAGGAGTCACGATCCGCGGTTCACGTGTCCTTATAATTGGATGGCCTAGATCCTCTTAGGGCCTTCGGGGGTCTCAGTAATACCACACTCCAAAATCATCGAACGTCGAATTTTTGAAGGCTAGATCTACTATCCACGTGTCCCTCTCAACCGATGATCGAGATCTACTCCGACCTTCAGGCCTTTGGGAGTTCTTGACTCAAAACTATTTACACCTTTGTTTCCCCAAACTGTTGGACTTTTGAACCAACAAAAATCTACTGACACGTGGATCTAGTGCCAACGACTAGGATTTGTTTTGGCCTTTGGTAGTTTTCAATCCAAAATGCAACACACCCCAGATATTCTGGAGCGTCGAACTCCAAACCACGCTCTATTTGTTGCCACGTGCACTTGGCACCAATGTCCAGGATTTTCTCTGTCCTTCAGAGCTTAGGGAAACTTGCACACTCTTGCAACTATACCTCCAAATCGCCAAGTAGCTAGACCATCCTTGATCCACTGACATGTGTCCTCCGTCTACTAATGGCCCAGATTAACTTCAGGCTTTGGGAATTCAGGAAACCTATCTCCTTTATGATGAACATAAAAAAATCACCGAACTCGCGAAGTCTGAAGGACTTCAAGGGGGTTAACACCCACACTTCTTCTCCAGATCCATTGATCATGAAAAAATCTTGCTCCTCCCAAACAAATCTCATCCTCTTGCCCTCCAGGCAATGTAAAACCTTCCTCCATAGACGTTTTCCCACCACTTCTCCCGAGCTTTATCACTCTAAGTGATTTGAACCTTCGACGCACACCTTGCGCTTCTCTCCTTGAAAAAAAATAAGGCTTGAAGATTTATGGAAAATACTCCAGCGCACTCCTTGTGCTCATCCTCCTTTAGAATATTTCAACACTTGATTGAGTGTTGTCCTTGTGCACACCTTGCACAGGTCTTCTCCAAGCTTTTATACTCAAACGAGTATACTTTCACTCCTTGCACTCACTCTGCACTATTCCCTCTATCTCTTCTGAGCTATTAGTCTGAAAATGATGAGATTCCTTCACACTCCTAGCGTGGCTATTGTGCACTCCTTGCACCATGATTTTAGAAGATAAACAATCGAAACTTATAGAACATCAAAGGTTCATTCATTCAACCATGAAATACACATACATACATATAAACACATAAAATAGATAACGTAACATTACCCAAAATACTTAGAGATAAGCAAACTAAGAATTTGAAGCAAATCTCCTCTATTATATCCATTCAAAAAATATTTACATAGGTTCTTGCAGCTCTTAGCTTCTTCTCTACAACTCTCCAACGATTTTTTTTTTCAACAACTAATTACTCTCTACGACTCTCTTCAGCATATATCACAATAAACTTCAACAACCTCTTTTGGGCATATATTACAAACATTTATACATCGAGGGGCTTCTCAAGTCTTCCTTCTGACTACTATAGTTCTTTCACATCATAATCAAAGAATTCTACCACTAAGTTCAGTACATTAAATGGACAATCACATCCTAGATATGAACTGATGCTCAAAATATGTACAATCCTACAGATACTTAAGATGATTACAATAATCTGGAGTGCATACAATGACTCTTATCTCAAAATATTAAAGGGCCTTTAATTACAAATGTTTTAAATTTAAGGTCGTGCGCCCTCCTTGGAATCCAAACTAGTTCTAAATGTGTTGCACTGGATGGTGAGTTGTCCTCCACTGTACCTCATTGAATAATGACGATGATGCTCCTGCATAAAAAACAAATTGCCTCACCTAACCAAGAACGCATACATATATCATCACCAAGACTCTCCATCGCAACTGTCTCTGTAGCCACCTGCGGTGCACCTCAAATGTGCCTTCGACTGCAGACTTGTTGTCTTTTTCATTTTCATAGAATTTGCCTCTTTGTTTCCACATACTTCACATATTTCGGTTCAACCTCACACATTCCTACATAGACCTATGTTTCCCAGACTTAGCCAAAATATGCCCAAGAGAAATTCACCCAACTCTGTCCATGAAACCCTCCTCCTCAAGAAAACACAAGTCCTGCCAAAGTGGAGCGACTTGGATCCTTGAGGGAGCTCCTCCTCTTTGTCTTCCTTCGAATCGTAGATATCTCCTTGTCTCCAAGTTCTTTCCAAAATTTTCCTTCCTTGGTTGTGCACCCTTGTTCTCTTATAGTCTCTCCAAAGTTCATCATCATGAACTATCACATCCTCTAGGAGTGTTGAGCCCCTTTACGAACCTATGTCCAAACGAATAGTCACGCCCCTTCGTAGACCTAGTAGCGCAAATAAATCGTCGCACCCCTTCGCATAACCAATAACCCAAATGAACCCATGCGCTCATCAACCCTTGTAACCATTAGTACCGACACACCCAACCTTGGTGTGCCCCTCATTTCATCATGCCCCATCCATCGAATTGACTCATACTCTTGGGTGCACACACCACTTAGGTGATTTAGACCGAATTTCATAAGTGTTCCCCCATGCCTTAGTTGATTTTCCCTTCCTTGATGGAGAACCCAAGTATTTCCCTCAATGCTTCGTCAAACCATCCATCATTTGACTTCCATGAAAAGGCACCTTGGGTGGATTCATCCCTTGGCACGTCGTGCACCCAAGGAACCCCAACACCCCTCTACCTGAAGACATTAATTTCTTCATTCACACCAAGAATCTTTCCTTCCCAATTCATATTGTGGTGGAAGTGTGTGCACCCAAGCTAAGCTCCCAAAGCCTTACATCATACCCCGCCTCAAGTCATTCTCTTCCTCGACAACATCCAAAGTCATGCCTCTGCTGCATTTAAGCATGCTGGAAACCCAAAATTCTGCCAAAGTGGAAACCCCAAGTTTCCTTTGCAAAGTGGAAATCCCAAGTTTCTGACTTACAATGCAATCATCTGCAACCTGTGTAACCAAACCATCCACACTGCCCTCTACTCAAAGTTGTGTGTGACCAAACTGTCTACAATTATGGAACAACATCTCTTCCCCAACTCTTTTTGCAATGTCTAAGATTCAATTGCCCCACTATGATGATCACTCTCTTTTGTCACTGTTTCCGCAACCTCAACGAAAACCTCAAAAATTTCTAAGTGTTGAATTGTTGTGAACTTGTTGTTGTGCCCATACTCAAACCAATTCTTCGATGTCTTCTTGCATTGTCGACCTCCACATCTTGAACTGGATGGGTATTTAATCCGACCAATGTGCCCAATCTATGAGCATTTACATCCTCATGTCTGAACTTAGTATTTTTTGCCTACATATCTGTCACTCCATCCAACTCCAAAGAGTAAGGAAAATTTCCATCCTTGCCTCATCATTGTTTTCATTGTCTAATATTCTTCAAGGAGATCCTCCACAATCTCTAAGTGTTGCACTTCGAACCTACGTGTGCATTTGTACTCTGACTTCCTTCTACAATTTATTCCATCCACACAATGATATCATACCAAGGAAAGGTCACCCCTCAGCTTGTTGCACTATGAAGTCACCCTGAAACAAAGTCTTCTATGACAACTTGGCTCCACAATCCACCTCATGGAACAGTTAGCCAATATACTCCAAGAAATATATGTCTAGACTATCGTTACCTCACTACTTAGTCACCCAACCATGTTTTTGCGTCTTCCTCTCTATTCCTTGGAATGGTTAGGCTTCACCCTCAACCATGCTACCCAAAGAAAGATAAATTTCCATGTCCAAGCAATCTCTTCATGTTGCAATCCACTTGTCGACACAATCCTCCAAATGTAAGAAAGTCCTCAACACGCCTCCTTTCGTCAAGTCACCACAAAACAACTCAACACCTACGTTGAGTGTGGCCAACATGCCTACACTCCTATAAACATCCCAAAAAAATTTCCAAATCACTCCAAGTATAATGAATCACCTCAAAGATCTTCCATGCCTTAAGAATGTTTTAACAAATACTCTTCCAACCTCAACCAACAATCTCCAGCAGATCTCTAAGTCATCACACAATCATTCGCAAGTCACCAAGGTGTGATCTACATCATCCAATGTCCCATGCCAAAGGTGCATGAACACCACCAAGTCACTTGGTATGCATTCTTCGCATTCATGCCAACTGTTAATAATTCTTGGCCAAATTCTCTGCTAACTTCATCCATCCATTGGAACAAAACTTCCTTTCATAAACTTCAAGCATCCAAACATCGAAACTATCTTCGTGAATGTTGAGTCATTGCATGACCCAATGAATCTGGCTAATGCACAAAACACCAGGGTGCCTCACCCAACCTCTCAACTCGTAACGAACAAACTTCACTACCCACTTCACTACAACAACATGTCCAACATACCCCATCAAATATTTAGGAAGCTTCCTCAATCCACCTCCACGAGTGCATCCAAATATATCTAAGTCAACCACAGTACTCATCCAAGTAGGTCACCCAAAATCTCTACATGTTATCCCAACTGAGGCATCCCAAACTTATACAAGACCTCTTCAATTATGCACTAATTGAATAGTCTACAAGTATTTCAGTTTTGACCAAGGAAACATAATGCATTTGAACCACCAATTCATCCATCTTCCCTTCAAATAATTTGTTGAAACACTTGGAAAATGCATGAACTCAGGATAGCCATGCCTTACCAATGACATTTTTCATTGCAACCATGTTCTAAGCCTATTGTTTTGTACTTTCATTCTTAATAAAATGACTCTATGCATGAACTCTCCTCAATAACCACATTTGTTGTGACACAAATCTGAGTCCATCCGTCCACTTTTGAAATCCATCTAAGTCCCAAAATTTGCATGCAATCGGCCAAACTCATCTCCAATGTATTTGCATCTTCACACCTTGACTGCTTCCACTTCAAGGAACCATGTGACCATTGTTTGAATTTCAAGTCATACTTCTGCTAATCGAATACCATAACTATATGAAGAAATACCTCATCTGAAGGTTGTGATCCCAAAAACCCAGCTCAACTCAACTATTATTCTTGACGATGCACAATACGAAGAAGTCATGATGGAAACGTTCCCAACCAATTTACTGCTACGGAGCTGCTCTAGGTTGCCCTAGTTCATCCCATGCACCCAAGTGCTTCATCTCATTGCAATCCATAGCTTCTCCTTTTGAAATCACTTACATGATATCCCTATTCATTTCACTTCATTGATCACTTTTTTGGTTATCTCTGCGAAAATTTGTGCAGAAAATTCTACGTTCATATGCCTTTCCCAAGTGCTCGGTTCTCCCAATGAACTCTGCACTTGGTATCTACACGGTGTGCACAATGGGTCTGGAATTGAATTTTTTCATGAATCAAACCAACCAATTTTTCCTCTGCAATTAAGTCTAAGACAAGTTTTGCGATGAACTCTACGATGAATTATGTGATCACCCATCCTGACCAAGTTCTTTGTTTCACCACAAACTATTCTCTTGTTCTACACAAGGTGTGCTCCCAGCTCAACCTTCTCATCACACCATCAAATGAACCTCTATCATAAGTCTAATGCAAATTATGCAGTGAACAAGTTCATTGCACCGAATCGTTCATCAAGTTTGCGCTTAGTTTTCATTTGTGATGGGTCAGTTCATGGAACCCTCACCAAACCCGGTCCCAAAATGTCTCACCAAGAAATTGTGCCCCCCCCTCATCATTCCAACTATAGTAGTGTTGAAGAGCCAAGTATTCTCTAATGCCATCTACCATTGAGATAGTGGTAAAGAGATTCTCCCCAATCCTTCTCCAAAATTTGCAATGAGTCCACTCTCATACCATATGTCATGTTCCCACAATGTGCCTTACAATTGTGCACCTCTTCAGGGTGTGTGGCACTGTGACATTTCACACTTAGCTACTAGGAAACACCAAGTTTACTTCATCTAGACTACGCCTCTTCACCTAGAGCATACCCATACTCCATTATGGGCTACTGGCGAGTCACACTTCTACTCTAGTGCAACTATTATATACTTAGACATGTGTTAACTACTTTAGCAGTTAGACATTTTTAAGCATACATCCATGAGAAACCAAGAGAACAACAAAACATATGAAATACAAACACACATATAGTGTCAGTGGCACGAATCTTTTCTTGCACTCGGCTAAGTCTTGTTATATGTGAAATAGTTACAACATGAACACTACCAACTTGGTTTACAATAGGGCGAAGTCAAATAAATTTCCTTACCTCACCAAGACAATCATACATGGATTGTCACCAAGACTCTTCATCAAAATTTTCTCCACAACCACCTACGGTGCAACTTAGACGTGCCTCCAATTGTATACTTTTTGTCTCTTTATGTCCACAAAATCTTCCATTTCATTTCCATAGAATTCACAGATTTCAGTTCTACCTCACACATGCCTCCATAGACTTGTGTTTCCCAAACTTAGCCAAAATCTTCCCAAGAGAAATTTTCCCAATTATGTCTATCGAACACTCCTCCTCAATGATGCAAACCCCCCCTGGGGCTCGCGCAACCTCCTAGTCTAGGATCATATTACATAGGAGCTTAATTAGCTCTTGGGTCCTCACTGAACCCTTAGAATTATTTACAACATGCTTTTTCTTCTTTTCCTGCACGAAACTTCATGTTCGCGAGGGTATTCTTACTCTAGCGGAGTCATCACGTGACCTCGGGCCTAAAACCTGTGGCTTAAATTTGGAAAGCAATAAATTCAACGCTCGGGAACTTTAGGCTTCATAAGATTTACCCACAATACACTCCAATTCTCCCGAACGACGAATTGGCGAACTCTCGAAGAGTTCAGGGATTGACGATACACACTCCTCCTACAGTCAACGACTGTCATTAACTCTAAAACTCTGAGATTCAGGTTTTCTTGCTCCTAATCACCACTAAACTCCTGAACTGTCGAACACTGAATTGGAGAAAGGGGGAGATCTACGGTCAATGTTCACCTGTCAACAAACAGTCAGGATTGACTCCGAGCTTCGATACTTTTCACACCAAAACAACTTTCACCCATAATCCTCTGGATAGCCAAATTTTTTAATACTTGGAAATCTACAAACACGTGTACCTGACAACAGACGGTCATGATTGACTCCAAAATTTGGCATTTTGGGGAAATATCCACTACGTGCAACAACACCCAATTTCTCCTGGAGTGTCAAATCACTGAACCACTCAGGGATCCAACGACTCACACTCTCCCAATGATCTATGGTGTAGATTCAATCCGAGACTTCGGGCTTCGAAACTTTTTCCTCACTTACAACAAACAATGTAAAACTGTCAGAGCAACAAAGTCTGAAGGACTTGGGGTTTTAAGAACCATGCTCTTTTCATTAATCTAATGACTTTGAGGGATTCTAACATCTCCTAAATAGATCTCGTCCATTCTTCTTTAAACAAAGAGATTTCTTTTCTTGGGGACTTACTCTCGCTATCCCTCGTTGAGCTTCGTCACTTGAATGACTTGAACTCTAGCGCACACCTTGTGCTATCCCTCTTGAGATTTTTCACTTAAAGAACTCAAACCTTGGTGCACACTTTGCACTTCCCTCCTAAGCTTGGGGCTTAAATAAGTCACCTACGCACTCCTTGTGCTATCTCTCCTCTGATATTTTTCAACACTTAACAAAGTGTTGACTCTGTGCACTGGTCTCCCCTCTGATATTTTATACTCCTATGAGTATAGGCTCACTCCTAGTGATTTCTCTAGGTAAACTTACGCTATCTCTTTTGAGCTATATGAACCTGTAGACAGTTCGACCTCCGCACTCCTTGTGTAAAAACTATGCACTCCTTGCACGGAGATTTTAGAAGAGAAACAATTGAAACTTATAATAACATTAAGGATTCATTCAACTAACCATTTAGATGCACACACACATAAACACAAAGACAAATAACATAACATTTACCCAGTTACTCAAAGACAAGCAAGATCATAAATTTAAAAGAAATTCTCTTCTTCTATATTCCTTTAGCAAATATTTACAAGGGTTTCAAGAGCCTTTTACATCTTTCATATTCTTCTTTCAACAACTACAACAACATATTTTGGGAATATATTACATTTATTTATACATGAAGGGACTTCTCGCGCATTCCCTCTAGACTATTCTAGTTTGTTCATATCACAATTAAAAGAATCCTAGCACTAAGCTTATTACAATAAATGAATAATTACAATCTATATATGAATCGGCGCTCAAAATCTGTACAATCCTATGGCTATTAAAATAGATTACAATCTCCTGGAGCACATAAAATGGCTCTAGCTTCAAGATCTCATGGGATATTTAATTACAAGTGTTCAAAATTTAAAGTGACACACCCTCCTTGGAATCCAAACCATTTAAGTGTGTTGCATTGGATGCTGAGTCATTCTCCACCTTGCCTCATTAAAAGTTGATGGTGATGCTCCTACATCATACTCCTCTTGAAAAAATATTCATGAACTCCTATCCATGATCTCCTCCACTCTCTTTCCATTCTTCTGGATGTCATTTTTAGTTATCCAACTGACATCTTATGTTGGATGATTCTCCCATTTAACCAGATATTCATAGTAAACTTTCCTCCTGGTTTTCTTAGCAATTCTTCGATCCAAAATATTTTCTATCTACGACTTCTCTACTATGGGAATCTGTTTCTTCCATTGAATCTCCTCTTGATCATCTGTCCCTTCTGTTTCATCCATGTTGTAATGGTATAATTTATCTACATTAAATATTGTTGAAATTCCAAAATCCTCTGGCAGTTCAATCTCATAAGCATTTGTAACAAATTTTTCGAGGATTTTACAAGGGCCTATCTTCTTCATATTCAGCTTATTATATTTCCCTCTTCAAAATATTTCCTTCCTCATGTGTTCCAAGAATTGATCTCCAATATCAAAATTCACCTCTTTTATTCCCTGGTCTACTATGTTCTTGTATCTGTGGATGCTATCATGTAGCTGTCTTTTGATTTGATCATGCAACTTTTTCATTTCTGTAGCAAAATCCTCTGTTCTTGCACTTCGAAATTTAGTTTGTCCCAAATATCTTAATTCTGAAATTCCTCTTGGATGCTTTCCATATACTATCTAGAATGGAATCTTACTAGTACTCATGTTTGGTGAGTCATTATATGCAAACTCTGCTTGAGGAAAAAATTGATCCCACTGATTGTTATGTTGAGTTACCAAAATCCTTAGCAGATTCCCTAAGATTCTATTCACTACCTCAGTCTGTCTAGTTGTTTGAGGGTGATACGCTGAACTAAGACAAATTTGTTCCCAACTTCTTCCAGAAATTCCTCCAAAAATGTCCCACAAATTTGGTATCTCTGTCTGAGACTATACTCCTGGGTAACCCATGCAATCCCACAATCTCCTTGAAAAACAAATTTGCTATGTGGGTAGCATCACTAGTTTTGTGACATGGTATAAAATGTGTCATTTTTGAAAATATTTCAACCACCACAAAAATTAAATCATTTCCCCTCTGGGCTCTTGGCAATCCTAGAACAAAATCCATACTTACAACATCCCATGACCTGTCTGGAATATGCAATGGTTGATACAATCATGTATTTTGATTCTTTCATTTAGCATATTGGCAAAGTTTTCATTTGTCCTCGAACTTCTTCACATTAGACCTCATGTCTGGCCAATAGTATGAATAACTCAACTGCGCATATATTTTATCATGGAAAAAGTGTCCAGCCAATCCTCCTTTATGTTTCTCCTTCAACAAATTGTCCCTCAATGAGCATATTAGGATACACAATCACTTTCCTTTGAATTATATTCCTTCTTGGATCATATACTCCATCCATTGATTTTTATCCCTTAACAAAGGATTTTCACATGCTTCGTAAGCTTCCTTGAAATCTGGGTCTTCCTGGTACATCTCCTTGAGGTGTTTAAATCCCAAAGTCTCCACTTGGAATTCCTACAAGATTAAACATCTCCTGCTCAAAGCATCTACAACTTTGTTAGCACTCCCATTAATATGCTTAGTGACAAAAGTAAAATTATGCATGAATTATACCCATTTGGCATGTCTCTCGTTCACTTTCTCTTTCCTGGTTATGAACTGCAAAACATGATTGTTGGTATACAAAATAAACTCCTTTGGCATAAGATAATGTCTCCAATTTTTCAAAGCTTGAATTACAACATAAGATTCCTTGTCATATGTTGAATACTTATTCTTAGCATCATTTATCTTCTCACTAAAATAAGCAACATGCTTATCATCTCGACTTAAAACTGCACAAATGGCCACTCCACTTGCATCACATTTGACCTAGAAAGTATTCTTAAAGTCTGGAAGAACTAAGATAGGTTGTTATTTTATCTTTTCTTTCAACACTCTAAATCCTTTCTCGACTTCTTTTTTCTAGTCAAAAGAACCATGTTTCTTCTTTATAGTATCTAGTATGGGTGCGCAAATACTATTGAAATTCTAATGAAATTTCTGTAAAAGCTCGCCAACCCATGAAAACTTCTTACTTCAAACACACTTCTTGGAGAAGGCCACTCTCTTATAGCCATCTTCAATTCATTTGAAGAGATTACAAATCCCAAATACACAAGTTATGTCTTCATAAAAGAACATTTCTTCCAATTTACCAACATCTTTTCTTGCTGCAATCTTCTCAACACCATCTTCAAGTGTCTTAAAATCTCCTCTTTAGTCTTACTGAAAACTAGAATATCATCTAAATAAACAATCACAAACTTCCCAATAAAATCTTTGAAAACTTCATTCATTAACCTCATGAACGTACTTGGAGCATTCGTTAATCCAAATGACATAACAAGCTGGTCATACAATCCTTCATTTGTTTTGAACGTTGTTTTCCATTCATATCCCTCTCTCATTCTTATTTGATGATAACTGCTCTTCAAGTCTATATTGGAAAAAAAAACTATCTCCACTCAAACAATCCATTAAATCAACCATTCTAGGTAAAGGAAATATATACCTGATGGTTATCTTTTTGATGGCTCTAGAATCCGTGCACATTCTCCAACCTCCATCCTTATTTGGACTCAACATAGTTGGTACTGCACATGGGCTCAAGATTTCTATGATCATACCTTTATCCAACAACTCTTGGACTTCTTCCTTGACCTCTTCATTCTCTTAAGGGATCAATATGTATGTTTCTTTGTTTGGAAAACTTTCTCCCAAAATAAGTTCAATATAAGGACTGATACTCCTGATGGGCAGTAAAGTATGAGGTAACTCATCCACCACAATGTCAACAAACTCATCCAATAACTCCTAAATTTTCATAGGAAAATAATTCATAGAAGTGTTTGTAAGGATGACTTTCAGCTTATCTATAACAACAAACTGCATTTCCTTGTCTTTCATGACTTCTTTCAAGAGATCCTTATCACTCATGAGAAGTATGCTAGGACTAGCCTCCTCTTTGACTCCCTTATCTTCTAATGGAAGCAACATATGTTTACATCTATTTTTCTCAAGGGTATAAGTATTCTTCCTCCCATCATGTATGATATTCCTTTCATAGTGCTAGGGTCTCCCCAGCTGAACATGATAAATATCCATGGGTATGACATCACATAAAACGTTATCCTTATAACTAAAAAAATTAAAATCAACTTTACATTGTCGACCTACCATGACTTGATGTCCTTTGTGAAACCATAACACCCTGTATGGACTTGGATGTGTTGTCATATCCAAGTTTATATTTTCCACCATCTATGTGGATACCAAGTTGTCAGTGCTCCCACTGTTTATAATCACCTTTCATACTTTGTATATGGTCTTACAAGCAGTTATGAATAAATTGTTCCTCTGGACTGGTTCTCGTACCTATTTTTCTGGCTTTACAATATCTTTCCTCATCATGAGTGATATTCCCTCTTTAGTTGTTATTATTTCATCTCCATATCCACATTCCTATGTTGTGCCTAAAAATGTGAGCTTATTTAACTCCTGCATTCTTCTTTTCAGAACATTCCCAAGATTAGTTCCCTATTTTCCCACAAGCATAACAATTCACTTCTCCTACTATGCCTTTTCATGTACCTCTTGGAAAATGATTCCTTCCTCTAGAGTATCCTCCTCTAAAAATTCCTCCTCTATCTGTCTGACTGTTAAATCCTCCTTCTTCTCCCCCGGATTTCTAGAAATTATCTCTGGTGATTCCTCTTCCTCTGTTTAGACTCTTCCCCCTGCTTCTTTGACTCTTCTTCCTTGTCAATTTTTCTTCTTCCTTCAGGGATACCTAATAAGCATATTCTAGAGTGCTCATCGTTATCATACTAATATCATCCTGTATTTCATACCTTATTCCATTTATATACCTAGAAACTTTATCTTCATCATTCTCCATGTATCCTCTTATATTCAACTTATGAAATTCTTCAATATACTCCTTCACTGACAAACCTTTCTACCTCATATTCTGCAAACATCTGAAAAAATTTAGCTAATAATCCTTGGGTATGAATTTATCCTTGAGATTAGATACCATTCTATCCCAACTCTTAATCTTGGACTTACCTTTTCTCCTTCTGTCATCTTGCAACTCATCCCACCATAAAGATGCATGTCCGTTCAATCTGGTCACCGCATGCTTTACTTTCTTCTCATCATCAATATCTTGACATTCAAAGTACTTTTCTAAAGCACTTATCCAGTAAAGAAATTCTTCTACATTCAAATTACCTTCATACATCAGGACTTCCATCTTTTCTCTGGTTCCTAGCATGACAACAACTCCTAGAAATCGCTCCTCTGTTGCTTGTTCTCCTACAACTTCTTCTTCTATATATTCACTTTCAACTTCACTGAAATCACTAGCCTCTAGTGCTCGCCTTTGTGGCGTTTCCATGGAATCCAACCTTGCAAGAAGTTTTCTCATTTCCTCCTCCATACCTGTGTTAACTACAAGTCTCTCCCTGCATCTCCTTGGCGACATGACTCTCAATATTTCTTCTCACGAAGATTATTCTTTCTTTGATACCAATTGATTAAACCCCCCCTGGGGCTCGCATGACCTCCCAATATAGGATCATGTTACACAAGATATGAGTTAAATTTCATTTCCTCACTGAACCCTTAGAATTATTTACCACATGCCTTTTCTTCTTTTCTTGCGTGAAAATTCATGTTCGCGATGGTCTTCTTACTCGAGTGGATTCGTCAAGTGATCTCGGGCCTAAAATCTAAGGCTTAAATTTGGAAAGCGATAAATTCGATGCTCCAGAACTTCAATATTCATAAGGTTTACCCACAATACACTCCAATTATCTTGAACATTGAACTGGTGAACTCCGAAAGAGTTCAGGGATCAATAGTCCACACTCCTCCTACAACTAACGACTATGATCAACTATGAAACTTTGGGCTACGAGTTTTCTTGCTCCTAATCACCACTAAACTCTTGAACTATCAAATGTTGAATTGGAGTAAGGTGAATATCTACGGTCCATGTTCACCCATCAAAAAATGGTTAGGATTGACTCTTGGCTTCGGGACTTCGTGACTTTTAACACCAAAACAACTTTCACCCACAATCCTCTGGATAGCTGAATTTTCGAATACTTGGAAATATGCGGACATGTGTACCTGACAACTGATGGTCAGGATTTACTCTGTAATTAGGGACTTCCAGTAATTCTCAACTATGTGCAACAACACCCAATTTATCTTAGAGTGTCGAATCGTTGAAACACTCAGGGATCCAACGAATCGCACTCTCCCAGTGATCTATGGTGTAGATTCACTCCGGGACTTCATGATTCGAGGATTTTTCCTCACTTACAACATAAAACATAAAACTTCCAAAGCAGTGAAGTACAAAGGAATTAGGGGTTTAACAGTCGTGATCCTTTCCTTGATCCAATGACTGTGAGGGATTCTGACTTCTCTCGAACAGATCTCATCCACTCTTTTTTAAACAAAGAGATTTGTTTTCATGGGGACTTACTCTCGCTATCCTCCTTGATCTTTGTCACTTGAATGAATTGAACTCTGTTGCACACCTTGCACTATCCATCTTGAGATTTTTCACTTAAAGAACTCGAACCTTGGTGCACACTTTATGCTTCCCTCCTGATCTTGGGACTTAAAGAAGTCACCTATGCACTCCTTGCGTTATCTCTCCTCTGAGTTTTTTCAACACTTAACAAAGTGTCGACTTTGTGCACTCTTTACACTGGTCTCCCCTTTGATATTTTATAATCCTATGAGTATATGCGCACTCCTTGTGCTCGTTTTGTGTAAACTTACACTATCTCTCCTGAGCTATATGAACTTGTAGACGATTTGACCTCTGTACTCCTTGCATGGGCATTGTGCACTCCTTGCACTGAGATTTCAAAAGAGAAACAATTGAATCTTATATTAACATTAAGGATTCATTCAACCAACCATTTAGATGCACACACACATAAACACAGAGATAAATAACATAACATTTACCCAATTACTCAAAGACAAGCATGCTCATAAATTTGAAACCAATTCTCTTCTTTTATATTCCTTCAACAAATATTTACAAGGGTTTCAACAACCTTCTGCAACTTTCATCTTCTTCTTTCAGTAACTACAACAACCTCTTTTGGGATCATATTACATTGATTTATACATGATGGGGCTTCTCGAGCCTTCCCTCTAGAATATTTTAGTTCTTTCATATCACAATTAAAAGCATCCTACCAATAGGATTATTACAATAAATGAATAATTACAAGCTAGATATGAGTCGTCACTCAAAATGTGTACAATCCTATGGGCATTAAAAGAAATTAAAATCTCCTGGAGCACATACAATGGATCTAGCTTCGATATCTCATGGGATCTTTAATTACAAGTGTTCAAAATTTAAAGTGGCACGCCCTCCTTGGAATCCAAACCAGTTAAGTGCATTGAGTTGGATGTTGAGTCATTCTCCACCTTGCCTCATTAAATGTTGATGGTGATGCTCCTGCATCACTCACTTTATCACAACTCCTTCCAGAGTGGAGTGCCTTGGATCCTTGAGGGAGTTCATCCTCTTCATTTTCCTTAGAATCACAAATCTCTCCTTGTCTTTAAGTTCTTGCCAAAATTTTCCTTCCTTGGTTGTGTGCCCTTATTCTCTTATAGGATCTCCAAAGGTCACCATCGTGAACCGCCGCATCCTTTAGGGGTGTCACTCCCCTTCGTTAACCCATGTCCAAATGAATCATCATGCCCCTTCACCGACCCGGTCTCCCAAACAAATCATTGCACCCTGTTATAGTCAATTTTTCCACACTCCATGCATATTTCTTTGATGGCCTTTCATTTCTCTCTGCAGACTTAATGTCCCCTTTTTTTCACTCTATAATAAAAAATAAAATAAAAATTCCATATACGCGAGCGACAATTAGAAATCTCGCGTATACGTAGGTTGCTCCATTACAACCCACATACATCGGGTTTTCTGCTCAAAAATTAAAAATATATTGGGCTTCCACGCCATGTCATGAGATCCATGATACTTGAGCTTCCATATACTGGAAACACTCTGAATTGACCCTTAAATTCCATTTGGAGGCTATAAATTGAGCCATATACAAGCCTTGAAAAGACACATCATTGAGAGCGAAGACACTTTGGAGAAATTTCATTTCATATTGAGCCTGCATCCCTTTGTCCTTGAAATTTTGAACTTCTTGTGTTTAACCCCCAAGCTCTTCCTATCTTGATAAGGAGAAACTCAATTGCTCATACTACTTATGAGATTTCCTTTATGGAGGATTGAAGTGGTGAAGGCCCAACTGGAGGGAATTAGTTTCTCGGTTCCAATATGCGCCATTACAAAATTTTGTCACCTATGTACTTCTATTGATTACATTAATAGAAATAATATTTTCTCGTCCAATTATATTTCAAAAATATTTACATTACTTTCCATGGGAATATTTGTTATACATGTGAATGGATTATGCTAGTTTATATGATAATTTTCTATATAATTTCTATATGCTTGTGTATCTTGGTTGTTGAGAACAAGTTGCAGGCATCAAGATTTCAGTCGTGAGCTCAACCGTGGCCTTCTTCGGATGTTTGGATGAGGTAGGATTCTAGCCTTCTCTTGTTAGCATTTCTATTTATCTAGCATACTTGAGTTTAGAGTTGATTTTTGGGTGTCATTCCGTCTGTTGTGGCTTACCCCTGGCCATAGATATTTCCCTTGCAACACACCCCATCGAAGACCCAATCACCCATGCACTCATCAACCATCATGCCCCTTGGGACCAACGAACCCAACCTTGGTGTACCCCTCATGTCAGCGCACCCCATCTATCAAATTGATTCATCCTCTTATGTGCATGCATCCCTTAGGTGAGTTGTACTGACTCTCCTAAGTGTTCCCCCATGCCTTAGCCAATTTTCCCTTTATCTATGGAGCACCCAACACTTTCCCTCAACTCTTTACTAAATTGTTCGTCATTCGACTTGCATCGCAAGGCACCTTGGGTGGAGTCGTCCCTTGGCACGTCGTGCACCCAAGGAACCCTAACTCCTCTCTATTTGAAGACATTAATTTCTTTATTCACACCGAGTGTCCTTCCTACCTGATTCAGATTGTGGTGGAAGTGTGCACACCCGAGCTAAGCTCCCAAGTCCTTACAATATGCAATATTTTTCTTCTTGTTAAAATAATGGAAATGTGTAAGGAAAATGATGATTTTGAGTGTGAGGGTGAGGGTTTATATAGATATATATAATATAGATAAATTTTATATCTATGGAAAGTATAGTAAATGTTACATAAATTAATAATATAAGTGTATTTTATTGAATTTAAGGTAGTTTATCTAATGTATTAGTACAACTCTTTTAAGTGAATTACTCTTTATTAAGTCCATCATATCGTATGATGAATTGGTTATGTTGGTTTAAAAAATAATATTTCACCTTATTATTTAACACTACCCTATGTTGTTTTTTAGGTCATTTTTGTTTTAACAGGAATGAATGTTTGGGAATAATGTGTGGGGAAACCTTCCCATGACACTCTAGTTTTTTGAGTCAGCTCTTGGGTCAGGGGTAACTCCCAAATATTCTAATATATGTTTTATTAAGCATAGGCCAATTTTATCACAAAGTGATGAATCATGATTACTACAATAAAATACAAAAAAAAAAGGTGGTGCATCTATTTCTTTGGAGTGAATGGGATTAGCTGTTGAAAATTACTAAACAAAGAATCAACTAGTTTTTTCAAGAAGGGAACCTTAATCATGATTTCATCCTTAAAGAAATATAGGATAAAATGAATGAACACGAGTTAAAAAAGGGAACCTTAATCACGATTTCATCCTTAAAGAAAAATAGGATAAAATGAATGAACACGAGTTAAAAAGGAGGCTAAACACTACTTTATTAATACTTATATTTAGTAGAAAAAAAATATTAATGGAATAGAAACAAAGATTCAATAATTAATTCACATAATATGAAGGAGAAAAAGGAAGTACAACTAGCATAACTTTCTTGAAATTTATTCATTCACCGTTGACAAATTTCCATAGTCTTGATTACACTAATAAACTCAAAAGTTCATTTAATACAATAATGGTAATATAGGGGACTATAAAATATCAGTTTCGGACCTTATAAAAAACCTTAGTCTGTTATTATAATTGTTATTATAATCATGCTTACAAAAAAGAATGAGAATAAGAAAAATGAAGGATGAGACTAATGTGATAGATTCTTTTAACACTAAGCCAGATGAAATTATTACAATATGGGGCTTCGATCTCTCAAAATTCTAGCAACACAATAATGAAAAATATCCCAATCCTTTGTGATATAAATGCATCCTCTCTTTATAGACAATGTATGCCACAACATATATGGTCCCATATTCTTAGGGTATTAGTTAGGCTACCAAAATAATTCCACAATATTAGGAAGGCCATCATGCAAGGCGACAAAAAATGATTATCTTTCTACTTCCACCCCTTTCTATATTTAGAACCACTTCCCTTTGAGTGTTGGGAATATGTTTCCATCAATCATAATGGTTATTGAGTGTGAGAATGTAATGTATTTAATCACTAGAACAATTAAATTAAGAGAAACATTAGAATGAATATAAACTACAAAACATAAAATAGGAGAAACAAGAGTATTGAAATTATAGAGTATGAATTTTTATATTGATAATTTCAAAAGGACATAAATGTTGATGGACCTCTTTGAGGGGGAAACCTCCAAATGAGCATAGCTACAATACAATGAAAATACTTGAAAAATATTTGCATAGCCTTATATTTTTATAAGTAGTATCTTACTAGAAAAACACTAGCCACTAGTGATCCCATCATTAATAAGTACCAACCACCTAATGGGCCTTATTCCGTAAATATGACCATTTTACATTGACTAACCACACATCAACTACCTAGTGGGCCTTATTCAAAAAAGATCACATCATCCATTAATTGATTAACTCCTATGTACCCTAAAGTAGAGTGCCATGTACCCAACACCCTCGATACTCTATTGAGGATGTGGGGTACCTCTTGGAACTATAATTTTTTCATTTATTTCTATGATACCACTTTTTCACATGCCCATTCATATAATTTGGATAAATTCATCATTCTGTAGCTTTGATACCATAATCCTATTTGTCTTTCTATTAAATGATTTATGCATGAAGATATGATAATGCAAGCTCATAAAAACACATTTAATTCATTTGTGTTTATAGATGTAAACTTAAAGATGAAAACATAATTGAATAACCACAAACTAATTCTTAACATAAAAACCATTAAATCAACATAATCATAATTAAATCATAACACTTATATTTATTGGAATTAATCACCAACTGGTTGTAGATGAAGGATGTTCCACCCAACCATAGGTCCTTAGTTTTCCTTAATATTTATGAAATAGGGGCACCCCTGAGCTAATTCTATGTTTCAAGAAGGAAAAAATCATCTATGGTTGACTCTAATCCTCTCACATATCCCAATTTCCCCAAAAATCTCCATCTACTACTCTAAGGAGGCTTGACNCCAAAATTTTTGTAGAGGAAATTTCTTTGATACCACTTGCAAGGTCTATATGTATTATGCAAGAAAAACAGAATAACTATGATGAATTACTAGCAGAAAAAACAATATATAGAGAACAATAACACCAAAATGATACCTTTAATGATAGAAATCCAAGTTCACTTGCATCTTCGAGGGGGAAACCTCCAACAGAGCATAGCTCAATTAAAAATAATTCTCAAGACAAAACTTTCTCATTCCTTCTACTCCTATTTATACTAATTCTATCTTCTAAAGAACATTCTAGAGGAAGATCGTTTTAGAAGCGAAAAATTCTATTAAGTCTTCTTACATTAGACTTGTATGCATTATTATATAGGAATTATTTACTAATGTTGGCCTTGCTACATAGAAAAAATATTATTCTACCTACGTGAGGGGTTAGGAGGTTAGGTCCCTAACACCTCCCTTGCCAAATTATTTTTGTTGCCAAAATAAAATTGTGAAAATTATCCTCGATTTACTCTTGATAATTTGACAAGCCAATCATTGAATGCAGTTGCTAGAAAGATCACCTTCCAAAATTATGAGAGGAATGGGATGAGTGATTTGAGGATGAGACTTGTGAGTCAAATCACCCTCTATAAGCTTCACCTCTTGTCTTGGAAATTGTGCCCTAACTTGAAAGGTGAGTTTCATGGGAAATGGGAGGTCATTTTATGGGGGATAGAGGGAAGTCCTGCATGTGGGGGGGTGCAAGAGAAGACCTGCACATATGCATGAGGCTAAGCATCCAAGGTGGGTCATGTGAATGAACAATGGGTGTGCACAAGAAAGCAATATTCTATTGGATCATAGACCAAGTAGAAAGATAATTGAGATGTTAATAGGGCGACTACTAGTGAGAAAGAGAGTGAAAGACCCCTAATTTTTCCCCTAAATGCATTGAGCATATGATTTTTGATTTGTAACTCTGTTGGATGCACATAATTAGAAAAAGGGAGGGAAGTCATTTAGACAAATGTGCAACATTGAAGGGGATCACTCATGTGTTGTGTATGCTAGTAGAAGAGCACCTAGAAATCATGGAAGCCGACAATGAGTGAAAAATAAGTTCCCTATTGAGAGCATACATATGAGAAGTTTCCATATGACCTCTAAGAGTTTCCTAAATTCTCCCTTGTGGTATCATGGTATGGCTAGGGGTTGGCCATATCTAAAAAGACAGAGCACATATGTGCCTACAATTGGATTGAAAAGTGCTCAGTCGTACTCAGTTTATAGGAAGCCTCAATTTTAGATAAGCTCTCTCATCATGCTCAATACGTTTACATGCAGTTTGTATTATCATGTTTTATGAATTATCTTTTCATTTTGTTATTAGAAGTATATGACAATGGCAAAATGTATCGAAGGGAAATATTGCATGCACCACTATAAGGGAACTTTTGTCATCTGCCTTAGGAATTTAATTGAGTTTCTTGTGTATGGATCTCATATAATTCATATATGTCTCGAAACTATTATAGTGATAATTTGATATGAAGAAGTAAGTTAGCCATTTGAGGTTGGAGGTCTGACGTTTGTTAATTATTATCAGTAAGGTGTTGTGATTCTGGTAAGAGCCTGCCTTATAAGGATCACCTCAGGTATTATGTATATATATGATTGATTCCAAGCATTTTAATATTTTAAATGACTATGGTGGATGGGGATTTTTCTTATGGTATATATGCATGTATATATATCTAGAAGGTCATGTCTCCTCCGTGAGAAGAGATCAATGTATTGCTCTAATTAAAAGAGACTTGTAGGTCCTTTGATGTTGAAAGGTCATCTTGAACCATTAATTTAAGCGACTTGTTACTATAGTATAAGGTTAGAGATAAATTTCTTAGGGTCTTGGGACCCTTGGAATCCTATGCTTGTTCTGAAAGTATGCAAATACATTATATAGAGGCTCAAATCCAAATCCTTGGATGTATAACCGTAAATAGGATAACATAAATGGGAAAATGGTCAATAGCTACATCTAAGTCTCTCACAAAGAAGGATTCTATTCTTCTAAGTCTCTCGAAAGAAGGGTTCTATTCTTAAATACTAAGTGAAAGAATCCTCCCCCTATTTTGAGTAAGTAATGCCTTTTAGTCCCCGAAGCCCTAGGAGATCTAAAATTCCTTTGTAAGTAATGCCTATTGAGAGAGCCCCCTATTTATAAGTAAGTTTCGATGAGTTCAAGATCAATGAGTATCGAACTGCACTTATATAGCCTAAAGGCCTTTCGGGACTTCTCTACCGAACGACGAGACGAATACCTCAACGCCCTTCGGGACTTATATAGCCTCAACATCCCTCGTGAGTGAAAATTATCCATATGATCCTAGCCTTCCTTTTTTATATTTGAGAAATTGTAAATTTAATGTTTTATATCCATTTATTATGTCTCGTAAAAGTCAAGGGGAGCATTAAAGAATTTCCATCACTTGCGGAGAACACTTAGCTAAAATTTGAAATTTTTCGAAGGGAATACCTGGAAAAATTTACCATTTCGCATGAAAATTAAGTTCCTACGATATATAGTGTATTACATAAAGATAAAATTCACGTGATACATTTTGTATCACATGAAGAAAAAAAAATCATGAGATGCAAGCAAAGACACTAATTGGAAAAAATTGAGAAGTTTGGGATTATTGCATGAAGAGAAAATTTCACATGATGTAGTGTATTGCATGAAAATAAACTTCGTAAACCACACCATAATAATGAATTTTTTGGGATATGTGATAAGGGAAGGTTTGTTTTAATATCGAAAATATTTAATGATGAGATAAAAAAAGTAAATGAGGAAACTTAAGAAAAGTTGAGAAAAAATGAAGAAGGGAATGTATTACACCAAAGATAAATTATCTTGTTGATACATTGCTTCAAGGATAAATTATTTGGATGGTACATCACTCAAAAGATGAATTATTTGGATGACACATCAGTCCAAACATAAATTATCTAGGCAATACATCAATTCAAAAATAAATTATTTGGATGAATTATTTGGATGGTACATCACTCAAAGGATGAATTATTTGGATGACACATCAGTCCAAAGATAAATTATCTAGGCAATACATCAATTCAAAAATAAATTATCGAAGTGATACATCTTTCCAAAGATAAATTATCTAAGCAATACGTCATGCCAAAGATAAATTATTTGGGTGATAAAAGGAGGAATCCACTTGACAGAGAGAAATAAATATTTTAATGATGTGATGGAGAGAGAAAGAAAGAAAAGGGCATTTTCACACAGAAATAAAATTATTGAAGCATGACACGTGACACGTCACATATAAAGAAATTAAGAGAGATATATGAAAAAATATTTATGCTATGTCGCGATCCAAAAAGTTGTGGAGATGCGACAAGGTGGAGTCGAAAGTATAAGGAATAAATTATCGAAGGAATTCCATACGGAAAGAAAATAATTTTATTGTCATTAGTTGCAAGTAACCAAAATTTCCCTCAATGCGATAAGGAAGAGAGGGAACCCTTGTCGCATGGGAAAGATTTTTCCGACCTACGATACTGCATAGAGATAAATATTTTGGATTGTGATAATGAAGTTTTTAAATTTGTGATAAACATTGTGGGAGATGTGTGAGGAAAAAGTTCCGAGGTGTGATACATTGCATGGCATAAAACTACTGCGATGAGAATATTTTAGTGTTGTGATTTGACGCATAGTGAAATATTTCCCTTATGCGATGAAGAAAAGGGACCAATATGCCTTGATATTCATGAATCATGAAGGTGACACCATACAATGCAGTTTGATGTGGCATGTGTGAGGATATGTACGGACGATGACGATGACGTGGTAGGGAAAAAAAAAAAACTTCCTAGACTTTAAAGGACCATAACTTTGTGCACATATCTCATAATTCATAAGGGAACAGTACTTGGAAAGTTATAGATGAGTATATTTTTCTAGTAAAATCATAAGTGGCATAATGGTTGTTCGAATAATAATATATTTGGAAATATTCTATATTAATTGTTGTTATTAATATTAATATTAATAATATATTTGGAAATATTCTATATTCTATACTCAATGTTGATGAATTTAAAGCATTGAGTGATGATGACAAGAAATATCTAAAGGAACTTATAAAGAAAGTTAATGAAGGTTTTTCTTTCGTAGGAAGAAAAATTGAAGAATCTATATTTCCAAGAACTAGTGTTGTAGAATCATCCAAGAAAGCATGGAATATTTTAAATAACACTTATGAAGGTATGGTTGTAGCGAAATTGCAAATATTACGGAAAAAAATTAAAAATGCAAATATGCAGAGTAATGAATCCATTCATGATTATGTCTCCAAAATGAAAGATCTTGTTAATCATATGAGTTCATTAGGAGAAGATATTCCAGAAAGAAGACTAATTGAGAATATGTTAACAAGTGTTTTGCCCAAGTTTTAGATGGTCACCACCATTATTGTGGTCTCCAAAGATTTAAACACAATGAAAAATGATGAATTGAGTGGTTTTTTGCTAATTGTTGAAGAAATTAATCCAACTGAGGAAGTGGAACATGTTTTTTCCACAAGGCATAGAGAAAGAAGAAGAATAAGGGGCTAATATCATAATCAAAATAGGCATCTAAAACAGTCACAGAATTATCAAGGAAATGCATCCACCTCAAGAGGAAGAGGAAGAAGTCCAAGTCAGTTTAGAGGAAGAGGCAGAGAGGGATCTCATAGAAGAGAAAGCAGAAGGGATGGATCTTGAGAAATACAAGGACCAAAGTGTTATTATTTTCATAAATTTGTTCATCTTGAAAAAGATTGTTATGAAAAATTGCGAGATATGGAACATAAAGGTGTCAATACAGTTGTTGAAGAAACAAGGAATGAAAAATTATTCATATCGCGTTTTATGGCACATAATAAAAAAAGTGAAGCTTGGTATATTGATTTGATTATGTTCAACTCATATGACATCTCAGGAGGAGTTTTTTACTTGAATAAATGACAATTATTCTTTTAAGGTTATATTTGGTGATGATAGAGTTTTTGAAGTTAAAGGGAAAGACACAGTTGTAATTCCAACATTTCATGGAAAGAAGAAGTTTATTGAGGACACATTGTTAACACCAGCATTGAAGAATAATCTACTTTTTGTAGATCAGATGATGGATAAAAACTACAAGTTAATGTTTCCTAATAAAGAGTGCTTGATCATGAATAAGATAAATAAAAATGCAATAGTAGCAAGAGGAGAAATGATTGAAGAAAAAAATTTCAAGCTTTCATTTGATTCAAGTAACTCAGAGAGTTTGAATGTTACAAAATAAATTAATAGCAAGCTTTGGGATTTAAGGATGGGACATTTGAATCTTCAAAGTTTGGTATTGTTAAGGAAGCAGAACATGGTAAATGGTCTTCCTTATATTAAGATGGATGATGAAGTATGTGAAGGGCACATTTTTGGAAAACAACATAGGGAAAGTTTCTCAAATAGAACATGGAGGGCTAGAGAATATCTAGAACTTGTACATTCATATTTTTGTGGTCTAATGGAGATTGTGCCTTTTGGAAGACTAGGGTGTATTTTTTCAGTAGAACTATGAAATGTTTTCTCATTTTCTTGAGTTTAAGGCTTTAGCTGAAAATAAAAGTGGTTTGGAAATTATCACCCTACGAAAAGATAATGGGGGAGAATACATGTCAAATGAGTTTTTGAATTATTGTAGGAAGAATGGAATAAAGGAAGAGTTTACTAAATCTTACTCTCCTCAACAGAATGGAGTCGCAAAAAGGAAAAACATGACAGTAGTTGAAATGGATCGGAGTATGTTAAAACTAAGTCTCTTGGAAATGAATTTTGGGCTGAAGCAGTGCACAATGTAGTTTATACTCACAACATATGTCCTACGAGAGCGATATTAAATTTGACTCCAGAAGAAGCATGGTCAGGATACAAACCAAGTGTTGCACATACAAAAGTTTTTGGTTTCATTGCATATGCACACGTTCCTCAGGAAAAGAGGATAAAATTGGATGATAAAGTGTGAAGTGTATTTTTATTGGATATAGTATTGAAATAAAAAGTTACAAGTTGTTTTATTCTCAAGCAAAGAAGATAATAAGAAGTAGAGATGTTTTGTTTTATGAACAATGGAATTTTCAGCCAGGAAATGTATAGATTGAATTAAGAAAATATGTAGTGGATATTGGTGATGAATCAAATTATAAGTCAGAAAAGGCAGATGAATCCAAGAACAAGCCTCAGTGGCTTGAAATGGATCATTTAGAAAGCAATATGTTGGATAGAAATTTAAAAAAAATACTTACTAGATCCCAAAGTTTTCTTGTGAATTCTGCAGTTATGGCACACATAATGATGATGGATGAACCACATAATTATGTAGAAGAATCAAGAAATAAATAATGGGATGAAGCTATGGAAGAATAATTGAATTCCTTGGTGAGGAATGATACCTAGGAGTTCATCAGTTTAGCAAAAGGAAAAGATGCCTTGGTGAGGAATGATACCTAGGAGTTGGTCAGTTTAACAAAAGGAAAAGGTGCAATTAGTACTAAGTGGGTTTATAAAAGTAAGTATAAATCAGATGGAACAATTGATAAGTATAAATCTCGTTTAGTTGTAAAAGGATATGCACAATGGGAAGGAATTGATTATACTGAGACATTTTCTCCAATGGAAAAGTAGGATACAATGAGGATGGTACTTGCATTGGCTCAACAATACAAATGGACAATTTTTCAGATGGATGTGAAATCAACTTTATTGAATGGTTATGTAGATGAAGAAATATATGTTGAGAAACCAGAAGGTTTTGAAGTTCCAGGTAAAGAATATTATGTTTACAAATTGAAGAAGGCTTTGTATGGTATTAATCAAGCACCAAGAGCATGGTATTCTAGAATTGATAAATATTTTCAGGATCATGAGTTAGTTAAAATTATATCTGAGCCCAATCACTATATCTTTCAGTCACGACCGAAGATTTCGATATTTTCATTTTATGTTGATGATTTGATCTACATAGGGACAATGATGAACTATTTCAAATGTTTAAGTCGCATATGATTGTTGAGTTTGAGATGACAGATCTTTGTGAGTTTCATTATTTCTTGGGTATTGAAGTTTGGCAGAAGGAATATATTATATTTATGTCACAAGCCAAGTATACTTGGTACATTATGAAGAAGCTCAGAATGTTTAGTTGCAAGTGAACAACGATTCCTTCGGAAGTCGGGTTGAGGTTATATGGACATGATGAATCCAATTTAGTTGATGTTACTTTGTATCATCAATTGGTTGGAATTTTGATCTACTTAATTGCAAATTGACCAGATATATCTTTTGGAGTCATTTTGGTATCAAGATTTATGGCATAACCCAAAGAATTGCATTGGAATGAAGCTAAAAGGATTTTGAAATATCTGCATGGTACAATTGGCTATGGTTTAGTATACAGATTTACAGAAGATTTCAGGTTTTTTGGTTATACAAATTTAAATTGGGTAGGTTGCATGGATGAAAAGAATTCTACTTCAGGGTATTCATTTAGCATGTGTTTAACAACAGTTGCTTGGAGTATTAAAAATCAACCTACATTTTCTTTCTCCACAACAGAAGCAGAGTATAAAGTCATGATGAAAAAAGCATATGAATAAGTGTGGTTAAGAACAATTCTGGAGCATCTACATGAGCAGCAAGAACAACCCATTCAGTTGATATGTGGTAATCAAAGTGTTATTCACATGACCAAGAATCCAATTTTTCACAAGAAGACCAAGCATATTGATATTTTGTATCATTTTTTTCGGGATTTGGTTCAACAAAGTGTGATCGAGATCATGTATTGCAGAATAGAAGAACATGTAACAAATATATTCACCAAAGCACTACCAAAGGAGAAGTTCTGCAAATTCAAAGATGATCTTGGAATATTTCCAAATAATCAGTTATAGAGGAGATATATTGGAATAATAATACACTTGGAAATATTCTAGATTAATTGTTGCTAGTTGTTGTATCTCAAAGATCTAATTAGAGTTAGAGAAATATGCTTGAGATATTTGTGGAGAGATTGTTGAGTGAACTAAGGAGTAATTGTTGAAAGATTAAAGAAGATGATTGAGTCTAGAGACATCTCTACTCTATGTATAAATGTATGCTTTGGTAATGAGAAAATTTAAATTGGGTGTGCGTTATTGTTGAATATATTTTCTTCGTTAATTTGTTGGTATATAATGACAATACCATAAAAATATGTGTTGGTCGAAATTTGCTTCCCTCTAAAACATTATTTAAAATTTGTTTCATTTTATAATATTATTAACTCGTAAAATAGTATTAGCAAACCACAAAATATTGAACAAACCAACTTTATTCATTTTCTACTATGTATCACTTAATAGAGAATCTAACTTCAACATAGAGTAGAGGATAACAACTATTGTTCCACACATTGGGCACTTCATAAGCGTTATTCCATTTGGATAAAATTGAATTTCAATTATTTTGTATAAATTAGGTAAAATATATGTAATTTTGAAAAAAACATAAGTCTATTCATATGGATGTTTAATTTATTATTTTATTATATTTTTAAAATTCTAACATTTTAAAATCTTAAAAAAAAATAAAAAAATTATGTTTAATTTATTATTTCATTATATTTTTAAAATTTGAAAATTTGAAAATCATTTTAAAATCTTAAATAAAAAATAAAAACATAGTAAATAGAAATAGATTACAAGAAATAGAAAAAAGACAACCAAGAACAAAAACAAGAAGAGGTCGAAAAAAATATTAATCTCATAGACAAGATTAAAGAGTTAGAAGAAACACTAATTAAAGCCTTGAATCTCATAATTTTTGGTATAAAAAAACATAAAATGAGAAAAGAATCAGGACACATTAACAATAGTCAAGGAGGAATTAAAAAATAAATCACAAATTTTAACTATTGGCATTATATAAGAAAAAAGGTTGGGCAAAATAATTGAACATAAAGATAGGTTGATTCGGGTTATAGTATACTCTAATGCCCATAAATATGACATATTGATTCCCATTATAGTAAGCTCTAATTCCGATAAATATGACATACTTAGTAAAACTCCGAGTTTAAAAAAATGTAGAAAATTTATAAATGAATATCTTATTCCACAAGATCAAGCTAAACTAAGGAAGGAGGTTAACCTAAGTGTAGAGTTGGACAAGTGTGGACTCATGCTAATTGTTGTTAACCGAACTATTATAGAGTTGGACAAGTGTGGACTCATGCTAATTGTTGTTAACCGAACTATTATTGGGGAGTGGTCGAAGAGGCGTGTGTTGAGCAAATTGTTGTTCTAGTGGAGCGAAATGTTGTGCTGGTGGAGAGAACATCTGGTGGAGTTTGGAGATTTGTTGTTAAGTGGACTGTTGAGTGAAATTTGCAACTCAGTAGAACAAGCACGTCTGGTGCGAAGGAGAAGAATCTACTCGTGTAGCAAAAATGTGGATAGCGTGGACTGTATGGGTGTGTGGATAGCGTGCGAGTGCATGTGAGTGGGAAAGAAGTGTTGGAAATTGTGTGGACTCCATTTGGTGTGAGCGTTTGCTGCTATGCCACTGGTTTGAAGAGACATGCATGTGACTGCATGAGCGTTTGTGTACGTTTATATCATCATCAACTTTCAACGTGACTTTTCCTATGATTGGCATTGTAATTTGTGTTAGAAAGGTATTTTAAAATCATTGGCATTGTAATTTGTGTTAGAATGTGGATGTGAGAAAATAGTTTTTAATTTGTCAAAGTATTTTATATATATTCTCACAACTATGTAAGAAGGTGTAAAAAAAATGGGTTATGTTACATTTTTCAAGAATGGAATTCCTTTGGAAAGATCATAATACTTTTCTTTCAAAAGCTTATGATGTAATAGGAAAGATCATAATACTTTTTTTTTCAAAAGCTTATGATGTAATTAAGAGATACTGAGGGTTTAATTTCAAATTGTATAAAAGAGATTAAAAGTAATATTGTTTTTTCAAAACTTATAAACATTAATTATTTTTAACATATGTAATTCATATTTATTACTAAAGATTTATGGGAACTTGTAATTGATGGATATACTATGCCTTTTGCTGACAAATTCAAAGCATTGAGTGACGATGACAAGAAATCTCTAAAGAAACTTATAAATAAAGTTAATGAAGCTCTTTCTCTCTTGAAGAATCTATATTTCCAATAATCAATGTTGTAGAATCATCCAAGAAAGCATGAAATATTTTAAAGAACACATATGAAGGTATGGTTGTAGCTAAATTGCAAATATTAAGGAAAAAAATTGAAAAAAAAAAAATGCAAAGTAATGAATCCATTTATGATTATGTCTCCAAAATGAAAGATCTTGTTAATCATATGAGGTAACTAGGAGTACATATTCTAGAAAAAAGACTAACTGAGAAGATTTTAACAAGTGTTCTGCCCAAGTTTTAGATGGTCACCACCATTATTATGGTCTCCAAAGATTTAAACATGATGAAAACTGATGAACTGAGTGGTTTTTTGCTAATTGTTGAAGAAATTAATCCAACTAAGGAAGTGGAACATGTTTTTTCCACAAGGAATAGAGAAAGAAGGGAATAGAGAAAGAGGAAGAAGTAGGGGTCAATATCATAATCAAAATCAAAATAGGCATCCAAAACAGTCACAAAATTATCAAGGAAATGCATCCACCTCAAAAGGAAGAGGAAGAAGTCCAAGTCAATTTAGAGGAAGAGGTAGAGAGGGATCTCATGGAAGAGGAAGCAAAAGGGATGGATCTCAAGAAAGACAAGGACCAAAGTGTTATTGTTGTCATAAATTTGTTCATCTTGAAAAATATTGTTATGCAAAATTGCGAGATATGGAACATAAAGGTGAGAATATAGTTTTTTAAGAAAGAAAGAATGAAAAATTATTTATATCACGTTTTATGGCACATAATGAAGAAAGTGAAGCTTGGTATATATATCTGGGATGTTCAACTCATATGGCATCTCAGGAGGAGTTGTTTACTAGAATAAATGACAATAATTTTTGTAAGGTTGTGTTTGGTGATGGTAGATTTTTTGATGTTAAAGGGAAAGACACAGTTGTAATTCCAACATTTCATGGAAAGAAGAAGTTTGTTGAGGACACATTTTTAACACTAGCATTGAAGAAGAATTTACTTTATGTAGTTCAGATGATGGAGAAAAACTACAAGTTAATGTGTGATAATAAAGAGTGCTTAATCATGAATAATCTAAATAAAAATGCAGAAGTAGAAAGAGGAGAAATGACCAAAGATAGAATTTTCAAACTTTCATTTGATTCAAGTAACTCACATAGTTTGAATGTTACAGAATAAATTAATAGCAAGATTTTGGATTTAAGGATGAGACATTTGAATTTTCAAAGTTTGGTGTTGTTAAGGAAGTAGAACATGGTAAATGGTCTTCCTTATATTAAGATGGATGATGAAGTATGTGAAGGGTGCATTTTTTGGAAACAACACAAGGAACATTTCTCAAATAGAACATGGGAGGCTAGAGAATGTCTAGCACTAGTACATTCATATTTGTGTGGTCCAATGGAGACTTTGCCTTTTGGAAAGGCACGTTGTTTTCTCACTTTCGTTAATGATTATTCTAGGAAGACTTGGGTGTATTTTTTCATGAGAAGTATGAAATGTTTTCTCATTTTCTTAAGTTTAAGGCTTTAGTTGAAAAGAAAAGTGGTTTGAAAATTCTCACCCTACGAATAAATAATGGGGGAGAATACATGTCAAATTAGTTTTTGAATTATTGTATGAAGAATGGAATAAAGCAAGAGTTTACAAAATATTACTCTCCTCAATAGAATGGATTCACGGAAAGGAAAAACACAACATTAGTTGAAATGGATCAGAACATGTTAAAACTAAGTCTCTTGGAAATTAATTTTGGGCCGAAGCAGTGCACATTGCAATTTATACTCACAACATATGTCCTATGAGAGCGATATTGAATTTGACTCTAGAAGAAGCATGGTTAGGATACAAACCAAGTGTTGCACATATTAAAGTTTTTTTTTCATTGCATATGCACATGTTCATAAGGAAAATATGATAAAATTGGATAATAAAGTGTAAAGTGTTATTTTATTGGATACAGTATTGAAACAAAAAGTTACAGGTTCTTTGATCCTCAAGCAAAGAAGATAATAATAAGTAGAGATGTTTTGTTTTATGAACAATGAATTTTTCAACCGGAAAATGTATAGATTGAATTAAGAAAAGATGCAGTGGATATTGGTGATGAATCAAATTCTAAGTCGGAAAAGGAAGATGAAGTCAAGAAGAAGCATCAATGGCTTGAAATGGGTCATTTAGAAAGCAATATGTTGGATAGAAATTGTGAAAAATGACTTACTAGATCCTAAAGTTTTCTTGTGAATTATTCACTTATGGCACAAGTAATTATGATGGATTGCAACATTCCCAGCCACCCACAAGCCAGACATGCTAACCACAAGTCCCTCCCCTGGACTAATTTGACCCCTTCTCTAACTTTACATAACAGAGAAATGCATGAAATATTCACATGCATTGATCAAGATTCATGCTAAACATAAAAGCAATGAAGCATACAACATGCACAACAATAAAAACAAGCATGCATACTCTAAACATATCAAATTCAATGATAAATAAATACACAATGGAAATAATTCATACATAGGTAAATAATACCATAATAGAGAGAATTTATCTTTTATAGAAGAGAACCACCGACTCGCTACAGACCAAGGATGTTCCACCCAACCGTAGACACTGTTGTTCCAAGTATCAACAACAATGTCATCCCTGAGCCAAGGATATGAATCCACAAGGACAGTTCCAGAGTGTTACTCGGCTTCCCAAACTAGTTAGAACTCAAGCTCTCACAGGCTTCCCAACACACACAAAAATCCAAGTACCCAGCTCTCTTCTACCCAACCTGCACAACCCAAAAGAATGGAACCCCACCCTTCTTTTCCACGCAATCCATCAGGTAGTCCTTCTCCTTCCAGGGCTTCAATGCAGCTAGTCCAGAAACTCCATGCTGGTATTCTCAGGACTCACAGCTGTGAGAAAAGTTGGGCACAGGGCAAAAAATATCAAAGATGTAGGCCTCGTTCATAGTTGGATTTCACCAACAATCTTTACAACCAACAAAACCACAATTTTTCTTCAATAGTCCTATTGCCTTTCCCAATCCAAATGTGAATGAGGAAGACAAGTGCGGTGAACGAGTGAATGGAGTGAAGTTTCCACGAGAGGTGTGAAACAGTGAAAAATCTGGTGAATGAATGCACGAGGGAATATTTAAGCGATCAATGGAATAACGAGGATGAGAAATGGGAGTCAAAACGAATGAAATGACCAACGAATGAGAGAATCAACAAATGTGACAACCCCCTAACAGACCAGGGATGCGTTTATGTAATTCGTGGGGATCAAGAACCTCTTGGCTTTCCCCAAAGAAGCTCACATAAATGTTATTCTCCATTAAGAAAAAATGGAGAATAAAATATAAAATAAAATGCTTATCCCCTTAATCTGCCTCTCTTGTGGAATCATATCCCCCTATAACTCTTGTCCTTATCCATCTAGTAACCAACGAGGTATTTATTATTAATAATGATCAAAACATTACATTTCTTGGTCACACTGGCCTCTCAGTAGTGTAACAATACATTATTTAATATGGGGGATCAAAAATCGGAGTGTTACATCCCCTCCCCCTTATTTTGGCATTGTCCTCAGTGTATATACAAACAAGAATCAAAATTCCAAAATTTATTCAAAAAGTTGTGGGCACTCTGCCCGCATGGCATATTCATGCTCCTAGGTAGCATCTTCAGGACCGTAGTAGGTCCACTGAATTTTTACCAGCTTTATAACTTGATTCTAGAGAATTTTCACTTTTCTATTCAATATTCGCACTGGCTGGACCTGAAAGTCTCCCTCTATCTCTACCTGAATCAGATGTCAATCAATAACATGGTTAGGATCATGTATAGATTTATTTAGCAAAGAGACATGCAATACATTATACATATTCATGGAAGTAGGAAATGCAATCATGTATGCAACTGGCCCTAGTCTATCCAATATCTCAAATAGACCACAGAATTTGGCAGCCATCTTTGTACAACTATCCAACTTCAAAGAGCTCTTCTTGGGCTTCACTTTCAAAAGAACATGCTCCCCCACATTAAATTCTCTTGTTGTCCTATTATTATCTGCCTAAACTTTCTGTCTACCCTGAGATGCCTTTAAATTTTTCTTAATCTTAACCATCTTGTCTTCCATATCCTTGACCAACTGTGGCCCAAGTACCACTATATCTATTGGGTTGTCCCGTCTTACTGGAGTACTTCATTTCCTACAATACAAGGCTTCAAATGGGCTCATCTTCATTGAATCTTGATACCCATTATTACAGGAAAACTCAACCAAGTGCAAGTAATATTCCCACTTAGATGGCTTATCCATCAAATACATTCTCAACATGTCTTCAATTACTCGGTTGACCCTCTCTATCTGCCCATCTGACTGCAGATGGTATGTTGTGCTAAAGTTAAGATTTGTACTAAATACTTTAAATAATCCCTTCCATAAATTCGAAGTAAACTTTGTTTCTCTGTCTGAGACAATTGTCATAGGTATCCTATACAACATAGCAATTTCCTTCATATAAATTTCTACAATATTAGTTGCTATATGAGTTTTTTTTTCAGGAACAAAATGAGCAGACTTTGTCAATTTATCAACCACTACCATGATTGAATCATGTTGTCTTGGGAAATTTAGTTATAAATTCAATGGTTATCACTTCCCATTTCTTCTTTGGAATTGGTAATGGTTGTAGCAAACCCGTTGGGTGTCTATGCTCAACGTTCACCTTCTGACATTCCATACATATGGCAATGTAATCAGGAACATCCTTTTTCATCCCCGACCAAAAGAATTGGCTTCTTATTGCTGTAATTGTTTTTTGGTAACCAGGATGTCCAACATATGGAACATTATGCATTTCCTTTAATACCAAATTCCTAAGTTCTCCGGAACTAGGAACATAAATTCTATGTTTATGCATAAGTAATCCATATTCCTTTATCTAATACTCCTTCATTTTCTATTGTACATATCCTTGTTGTAATATTTACCTTACCTATAGGTAATGTTGATCTGTAACAAAAACATCTAAAATTTTACTCTTCAAGTCTGATTGATGCATGCTAACAGTTGTAGCATGCATGATATGTACTCTTCTACTAAGTGCATCGACAAATTTATTTTCTTTTCCTTTAATATGCTTGATATCAAAGTCGTATTCTCTTAAAAATTCCAGCCATCTTGTTTTCCTATCATTCAAAGTTGGTTGTTCAAAAAGATACTTCAGACCATTGTGATTTGTTCTCAATTCAAATATTTTTCCCATGAGGTAATGCCTCCACATCTTCAATGCGTGAAAAATGGAAGTAATCTCCCAGTCATGTGTGTCATAGTTCCTATCATGTTCCTTAAGATTTCTAGACTCATAACTGATGACATGTCCATTTTGAGTGAGGAATCCACCAAGTCCTTCCTTGCATGCATATGTACATACCAAAAACCTTTCATTTGGGTCAACAATCTTGAACACAGGTGCACTAGTGAGTAACTCCAACAAATTAAAGTTCTCTTCACATTCATATGTCCATTCAAATTTAATTCCCTTCTTTTGCAAAGAAGTGATGGGATGTGAAATCTTAGAGAACCCTGCTTTAAAACTTATGTAGTAACCAACTAACCCCATAAAATATCTGACTTCTGAAACATTCATGGGTACGGGCCATCCTCTAATGGCTTCAATCTTCTATGGATCCACTGCTATGCCATGTTCTGAAATAATGTTCCCCAATTAATGGATTTGTTCTTGATCAAAATAATACTTGCTCAGATTGGCATACAATCGATGTTCCCTCATCACTTGCAATACCAATATTAGGTGATGTTCATGCTCTTCCTCTGACTTAGAATAGACAATTATGTCGTCTAGGAATACTATGACAAACTTATCCAACTAACATTTGAATATTCCATTCATTAAGAACATAAATACAACTGGTGCATTGGACAATCCAAATGGCACCACTACAAATTCATAATGCCCATACCTAGTTCTAAAAGTTGTCTTATGGATATCTTCTTCTTTGACTCTTTCCTGATGGTATCTCAATCTCAATTCTATATTTGAAAATATATTTTCTCCTCTTAGTTGATCAAAGAGGTCATCAATTCTAGGTAGAGGATACATGTTCTTTATAGTGGACTTATTCATCTATCGAAAATCAATACACAGCCTCAAGGTCCCATATTTCTTTTTGACAAAGAGTATTGGCGCTCCCCAAGGTGAAACACTTCAGCATATGTACCCTTTATTCAACAATTCCTCCAACTACATTTCTAATTCTTTTAACTCTGGTGTGCTCATTCTGTAAGGTGTTTTTGACACCGAGGCATCCCCTGGCACTAAATCAATAGATAAATCTCTTTCCCTTTTTGGTGGAAACCCTAGTATTTCCTGGAAAACATCCTCGAATTCTTGGAGTACTGTAAAATCTTCAAGGATTGGCCCCTTTGTATTTTCTGGCACCTCCACATGGGCTGCATACAACTGACACCCTTTTTTGAAACATCTCTTCCATTGTAAGTTTGAAATATCCCTTATAGATATGGGTCTTGGTACACCTTTCACAATGCTCTGTTTTCCATCTCCATCAAGACACGTACATGTCTTTCTATGACAATCTAGGACAGCATGATGCTTGTCCAACCAATCCATTCCAATTAGAATATCATAAGATCCCAATGGTATGATATTCAGATCAAACACTAGCATTTACACCATTAAGACTTATGGCAAAACCTTTGACCATATCATGGATTCTCCTTTTGGTTCTAATGGCTATTTGAACCAAACTTGATTTCCCAAGCTCACTTTTCTCCAAATGAAATCTATCCACTAGCTTAAGATCAATGTAACAATGACTTTCTCTTGAATCAATTAAAATAGAAACCAATTGATTAATGATCTTATCTTCCACCTTGATCATATTGGATTACTACTCTGCTTGTTGATCATCTAAGGATACATAAATTCTTCCCATGTCCTCTATTGTTGTATCCTATTGGATGTTGTGCACGGTCTTCACTCTGTCCTTTCTATGAGGGAAATCCTTGTACATGTGATCTTCCTTGCATCCCCAACATTGGATTGGTGGTCTTCCCCTTTTTCCCAATGAGTCTTATTTTTTGGATTCATCCTTATCATACCAGTCTTGATGATTTTTATTAGGCTCATTTCTATTGAAAGGAGGTTTGAATCCCTTATTACTCTAATTAGACTTCTCCTTTTTCTTATCCTTCCAAGATTTCTGCATGGATTCTCTACCTTGGCCTTGCTCATACAAGTACTTATCCTTCTTAATGGTCTCAGTCAAGGTCTTAGGCTCATCATACCTAATATTTTCTTTATAAAAGGATGGAAGTCCACTCAAAAACCTATGTATTTTCACCTTTTCATCATTTATAAACCCCACATACTTTAACAACCCCAAGAACTTCTTCTCATATTCTTCCATGGACATGTTTCCTATCCCGAATTCAAAGAACTCCTGCATTTTCTTGTCATACAAATCCTTTGAGAGGTGCTCCTTCTGAAAATAATTCTCGAACTGCTTCCAAGTGATCCTATTCTCATTAATATGTTCAAATTTCTTTAGTTGGTCCCACCACATAGCCACTTTCACATGTAAATGGTAGGTGGTAATTCTAGCTTCTAGGTTTGATGAATAGTTATGCAATTGGAAATATCTCTTAAGTCCAAGAAACCATGCTTCAACATCATCTTCCCTTTCCCTTTCACCATCAAAGTATGGTAGCTTAATCTTCCTCAGCTCTCCTTGCAAACTGTCCACTTCATGCCTTCTTCTTTGGTGCCTAACATCAGACACCTCTGGATTGCTTATGGAATATTCAGTTGCATAAAACTTTCTTGCTGATTAAGGAGGTGAGTGGTGTCTATGAGATCTTCTAGCACTTCTAGAATAACCATATCTTCCATGATCATCTCTTATTTCATCATACATGCCTCCTTCCTCTTGTCTTGAGCCATTCTTTGCTTGTCCTTGCAAGTGATTTAAGCTCTACAACACTCGAGCATTTATCTAAATTTTCTCTCTCATCAGCCTCTCATTGTCTTCCTTGTAGCTCTGCACTTCTATTTTCAGGCTTTTTACAATTTCTATCAATGTTTCTTGCTCCCCTTAGCCCTTGCATCCATTGGATTCTGTCTCTGCATCGCCAACTCTGGTATTCTGGACTTTGGCCTCTTTATCATGGTCGGAGGCTCCCTCACCTTATTCCATTTTCTTCAATACACATTTTGATCTGATATGTTTAAACCCCTTAATTTTGCAAATTGTGCAAGTGACCATTTTGTCAGAGTTAAGCAAGTGATAAACAACATTTTCCAAACAAAATGCTACAAGTCCTTCCAATTCATGAATAATATATATATATACACACACACACACAACTGCATCGTATAACACATTCGTGTTATCCTTTGGCTGATACATAATTCAATTATGCATAGACGATTCTTTCAAACCACCTTCACAGGTAACCACAACTTGAAATCGTGGGATAAATCCTTCCTTAATGCTTTTCTGTCTTGAAAACAACAATTCCTCCATTAGCCCTTCTTCCCTTAGCTCTCAACTACTTGTGACCATGGTCATGACCATGTTCTTAGTTGAAAACGCACTTATCTAGAGATTCGAGGCTTCGGGCTTCGGGGGTTTCACCCTCATCACACTACATTCCCTTTGAATGTCGAACTGGAAAACTCCCAGAGAAGCTCTTCAAAGTATCACTTCTCTGGTGCTTTGGAGCTTCGGACTTCGGAGGTTCTTACTACATCACACCTAAAAACTCCCTAACTACCAAACCTCCTAAATTTTTGAGTCTCGTCAATAACTATGCAGCATGGGCGGTGATATGTGGAAAAACCATGGAGATGACACGTGACCAATTCTACGGGTGACATGTGTCAATTTATAACTGGAAAAAAGGATCTGTGAACAACATAAAACGGGATGACACATGGAACATATCCTGCGTGTCCACGTCACCCCAGGTGATGTCGGAAAACTGCGTCACCTCAGCTTTCCAGGCCTTCAGGGTTACGGGCTTCGAAGAATTTTCCCAGCATGAAATTACAGTTCTTCCAAACTTCTGAAGTGGCGAACCCTCGAAGGGTTCAAGGATAAATGATCGAGCCTTACTTCGGATATATGTGGTCATGAGGAGCTCTGGGACTTTAGGCTTTGGAGAATTTTGCAACACAACACAACATTTCCCCCGAATGCCAAATTCTTGACAACCCTATGTCATTCTATGTGACGTCATCATACCATGTCACTTCAGTGCTCTGGTCTTCGGGATTTTGGAGGATCTCCCACCAGAACAATTTGAAACTCCCAAACGTCGAATTCCCAAACCTCTTAACTTTTCGGCATCCATCTAATAGAGTTGTCATCATATAAGATGGTGACACATGCCCCCCACGTGTCGGACTGTTATTGGTCCAACATGGCCATCAAATGTACAATTATGAATGACACGTGGCATGACCAGGGAGGTCCATGTCACCCCTAGTGATGTCATCATACCACATCATACACCGTGCTTCGATGGATTTCTTAACTTATCACCATGCTTCTCCCGAACTCTGAACCATCAAACGACTGCTTCCCATAAATTCGGATGATACAGATTTTATGAGCAGAACGAAATGAATACAGATTATTATTAAAATATGCTTAACACAAAATAACATATATAAAGTAAAATTGGTTTCTATTCAATAAGGAAATTAGTTGAAACTGTAAAATGTAGCAGAAAACAAGCTTGCTAAAATGGTGGTGGCTTATATCTGAGAAGAGATGTGACGACTACACTCATTCGCAATAAAATTATTAGAATGAGTCTATGAAGACATTTTTACAATAAACAGGAATTCCAAAATCCCTAGAGACATCCAAAAACCTAACCCTAGGAGATGAAGCGCCAAAAGTCATGTGGGCCCCGTTGGGGTAAGTTAGTACATCAACTTCCCAGGGCCGTAAATTTTGCATACGATCTTCATTTTAGGCACACGATAGCCCATTGGAAAGGTATATCTGAGGACTACACATGTTTTTGTCAAAGTCTAACTCCATCTATAATTTAACTATAGTGATCCCTAAAAACGTTTTTTAGGGCCTCAAAACGGCCCTAGAAGTCAAAGATCTGAAAACTAGGAAAAAGCTACCAAACTGGAAAAATGCCAAAATGAGCCAGTTGGAATAGGTGGGAGGCCATCGACATCCATATAGATAAATCCTCCCCCTTAGGAATCAATGGTCTCCATTGCGTTGAGTTCCTCCATCAGATGAGGAAATTTCTGTTGAATTTGACCCCAGGTGAGCCACTTGCCTTGGTGCAGGAGTTGCCCTGCTTTGACAACTGGATAAAGATGGATCCTTTGTTGGAGAGGTCCCTTGACCTGTGTGTCCTGAATATGATCATTGGATTCTTGTTGTATGCATTCTGGGTTGAGCTTTGTTAGTGTCAATTGTTCTACTATCTCTGAGGTGTCCAATAATGGTGGGAAATAAGGATGAAGTAGATCCATGTTGAACACTCAGTGCAGGCCAAGGAAATGAGGAATATTGAGCTCAAAAGTGTTGTCACCCATAGCCTTGGTGATGGTGTACGGTCCATAATGGAGTGGGAGAATCTTCTAATGGAGCCCTATAAGTCGTTCTTTCTGCAAGTGCAACCAAACTTTGTATCCCACTTGAAACTTATGTGTCACCCATTGTTGATCATGGTGTTGCTTGTACTTGGAATTGGACTTCTGTAAAATATCTTGAACCTATTGTAGGATGTGCTATATCCTCTCAATGAACCAGGTGGATTTTTCATCTTCAGTTGGAGTAGGAGATGAGTCGATCGAGGTGACTGCAAGGGGTAGTGCAACATCTATGGGACCCAATGGTTGGAATCCCAACCCCACTTGAAAGGGGGTGTGGCTAGTTGAACTATGCATGGCTCGATTGTAGCTATTTTGAGAATAGGGAAGAGTCTCATCCCATGTGCGGGGGTGCTTCGAATTGTACATGCGCAGGATATGCACGATCATTCGATTTACGAACTCGGTTTGGTCATCTGTCTAGGGGTGGAAGGTTGTGGATTTGGTGAGCTTGGTGTCCAATAGTGACCAGAGGCTCGATCATAATGTGTTGAGAAACCAACTATCCTGATCTGAGATAATGGTTTGTGGGATTCCAAAATGTACCCAGACTCATTCAAAGAAGAGCTTGGTAGTGGCCTCTACTGTGATTCTCTTCTTGCAGGAAACCATAATCGCCATATTAGAAAAGAGATCAACAGCCATAAAAACATAGTCATTTACCCCCTTGGTGGATGGGAGGCCTGATATGTAGTCCATTGACATGGATTCCCATGGCCTGTATGGACTAGGAAGACAGGTGTACAGGCCCTTTTTCTTAGTGGTCAATTTGGCAATAGTGCAAGCAGTGCAAGACCTCATATACTTGCTGACATCTTGTTGAATTTTCAGCCAATAGAAATGTTTCTGCAACATTGCCACTGTATGTTTGACATTGAAGTGTCATGTCACCTGACTGTAGTGGATTTCTCAGATCATCTTCGCTCACTCGCTTGATGGAACAAATATATGGCCTAGACGACACAACATCCCTTTCGGAAGATGGAAATTAGCGACAACTACGTTTGCACCCAACATTTGGTAGGTGGTGGCGAAGTCCAAGTCTGTCTCATAGAGTTGGGTCCATCCAGAGGTCTCGTGGCCGCAAGAGTCTATCACCATGGTGAGTTTCGTGACTGGCAGACTGCTGAGGCAATCAATGAATCGGTTGGTACTTCTTGTTTTATACTTGATGTTAAGGTGGAATTGCTGCAAGTATGTGGACCACTTTTGACGACAGTCATTCTGCAATTTTCCTTGTGTCTACATGAGCTACAATGGATTATGATAAGTGCAGATGACTGTCTCCTTCCCAAGAATTTAATGTATCCATTGGCGGCAGGCTTTCACAATGGAGTACATTTATTTTTCATAATTAGGTTACTTTCAGACAACATCTGATAGTGTCTCACTATGATAGGGCATGGGGTGGTTGTGATGAATGACAACATAGTATGAAGCATATGTATCGATCTCAAAGGGTTGTTGCAGGTCCGGTAATGAAATTACTGGGGCTGAGCATAAGCATTGCTTCAAATCATCGAATTCTTGTTGTTGGGACCAACCCCACACAAATTTCACCTTACCACCAGCCTTGGTTACTTGGCTGAGTTCCCATGCAATATGGGAGAATCCCAACACAAACCTGTGGTATAAATTGGCAAGGCCCAAGAAGATCTTAAGCTTAGTGAGTGTGGTTGGGGTTGGTTATTCACATATGACCTGGATCTTGGTTGGATCCACATGTACGCCATGTTGATCAATGATGTAGCCCAGGTAATGGACCTTGTCCATGCCGAAGGATAATTTTTCCAAGTTGGCATATATCTTGTGTTGTTGCAGGTTGTGTAGAACATGTTGAATATGCTGCAAGTGTTACTCCCAAGTATTTTTGTAGATGAGGATGTCATCCAGATACACCACTACAAAATTATTGGTGGATGTTCGTAGGATATCGTCCATCATCCTCATGAAAGTGGTTGGATAATTTTTCAAACCAAAGGGCATGACCAACCATTCAAAAAGACCTTCCTTTGACTTGAATGTGATCTTCCATACATCTGTTTCTTCTATCAGGACCTGGTGGTAGCCAGACTTCAAATCAATCTTACTAAAGTATTTATCCCCCGTGAGCTGATAAAGGAGGTAGTCGATTTGAGGAATCAAGTACCAGTTTCTTAATGTGATTTTATTCAATGCTTGATAATCAATCTAGAGTCATTAGGTTCCATATTTATTCTTCACTACCACGATTGATTCAGGGAATTGAGTACTGGTTTCTGACTGTGATTTTATTCAGGGTCCGATAATCAATGCAGAGTCGTCAGGTTCCATCTTTCTTTTGTACTAGCACGATTGGGCTCCCACAAGGCGATGAGCTGGGATGGATGTGGCCCATGTGGAGAAACTCTTGGATCTGTCGCTTGATCTCCTCATTCTATAAGAGAGAGAAACGGTAGACTGACCCATTGGGAAGCTGTCCATTGGGGGTCAGATCAATGGGATGCTTGACCTGGCAGTGCAGAGGTACCCTGGTAGGTGAGGAGAATATATTCGAGTATTCTTCCATGACCTTATCCACTTGCTTCCACTGTGTGGAGAGGTCAGTCGCAGAGGCTCTGGATGTGGCTACGATATTTCTCTTATTCTAGGAGAAAATCACGAAGAAGAAAAACTTCCTCGTCTGCAAGATGACCTCCTTGCATTTCTTGGCAGAGATCAAGGAAATAGAACTAGGTGGGACTGCCTCATGTATCCTATACAATTTCCTGTTCAAAGTAATAATAACACTATGAGACCTAGACTCATATACAACATGATGTTTCCATAAATATGGCTGGCCCAAAAGAACATTACAAACTTCGAGAGGAGAAACATCACACAATACATCGTCTTTGAAAGGTTTGATGCCATATGATAGGAGGCATTGTTGGTTGACGCGGATATCTCTTCCTTGGCGAAGACATCCAATGGTGTAGGGATATAGGTGCAATGTTTTCAGTAGGGAGAGCTTCTTGACAACCTCTGCTGAGATGAGGTTCTTCTAGATACTGCTATCAACGATGAAGTGCAGCGGGGTACCCTTCACCCACATCTAAAACCCTAATCTCTTAATCTGGGATTAAATTATAAAATTGCTAAAAATAGAGAAAAACAACCCAAAAACATTTTAGAGTGATGCCCGGAGCCAAAGGCTTCGCCTAAACAGGGATATTACCCCCCCTATAAGGAGGATCATCAAAATACAACACACCCCGGCCCCACCATATGCAAAGAATATAGCACATACCCAATAGAAAGGGGATGGAATGTAATGTACCAAAGGAGGATAATATGGGGTACCTAGGGTCCTATCGAAGGGGATAAGGTATGTAATGTGGCCATAATCATGGAATAGTCTCACTTGGTAGTTGGTGGGTAATAAATAGGCCCACTATGTAGTTAATAGGAAATAATATAAAAATAATGGGTAGTTGGCATATACTCTAGGAATAATCCTGGGTATCATTGTATTGGAAATCTCTTGGAGGTATTATTTTGTAGCAAGAATGACTTGTGGAGTTATTCCTTCCATAAGGATATTTTGATTACCCTACCTTACGGGTTTTTCTCTGTGTTCTTATGTTGTTAATGGTTTGAATGCTTAGTATTTTCTAAAGACAAGGGTTTATTTTCAAACTCAATGACATG
>ML777329.1:1252425-1267269 GCA_009831015.1 Picea engelmannii | reverse complement strand
AAGAAGCAGCATAGCTGATCGTTTTCGAGAAGCTTAAGGACTAAATGGTGTGAATTTCTTCCTCCAACCAGCTTAAGAAGTCATCTTACACAGGGCAGACTTGGAGTGTTTCCAGGTCAATTAGTTAGATGTTTACTGTTTATGTTAGCTAGTTTAATATAAATGATAGTTTAATTAGATTTATATTACATTGTTTAATTTTAGTAAGATAGATTAGATTGTTTAATTTCAGTAGTTTGTGTTTCCTTGTCATAAAACATAAAAGATAAAAAAAAGATTCTTGGCTGTCTCAGGGCAGCGAACGCATGAGTTTTGCAGGTTTTAATCAAATATGTAATTTGTCCATAGTGCACATTTGTGAATAAGGAATATCATAGCTGATAATTAGATAGTTGATTTGAGTTATTATAATCATAGTTAGTATATTGTATATATAGTATTTAGTAGTTTATAGTTAGGATAGCGTAGTTAGTGTAGTTTGTTTTATTAGTTTCTAGTTTCTTTGATTAGTTTAGTTTGTTTTATTAGTTTAGTTTGTTTTATTAGTTTCTAGTTTCCTTTATTTTAGTTAGTCTCTTGTATTCAGTTATAGTTTAGTTTGTTTATTTAGATTAGTTAGATTTCTTAGCTCAGATCATTTCTCTTTGGTTTCCATACGAGACCTTAGGGCGTCCAACGGAGCCGTTAAACTCGTCAGGGTGGTCCATTCCAAACGGCTTGGGTTATTTAGACAACCTCGGACGGGTTCCACTCTCCCAGTTGACGGACGGTCAGTTTCGCCCGTCAACAGCCCTGAAGAGCCAAATGCGTGGCACCCATATGGTCTTGTCACATGGCCTCTCCCTGAGCATTAACTCTCCTTCAATATTTGAGGAAAGGCAGTTAATAAAATTAGAGTTGGTGGTTGAAAACTCGGCTCACTCCATAAATGGAAGGCATGGAAGGCCCGACCTTGGGGATTGAATCGTCATCCCGTGGTACCCCTGTGGGCATATTTTCCTGCAAAACCCATGTCGATCTGAGCTCGCCTCTGACAGAGGGTTGTACGTTCAGTTTGACAGAGGAACTCACCGACGCAAAGCTTTGATTGTAGTGACTAGGTCACACTCTTGGTAGTGGCATATTGTTCTGAGTATAAATATATAGTTTTAATATTTTGTTAAGGTCATCAACTAGTTGAAAAGAGCTCCCTATTTTGTAATGTTTTGATGCCAGAACTGTTCTTTGGTTATGTATCAGATTTGAGACTTTCAGATTAATAGAAGTCAGCCTCTTTTCATCTCTTTGTAAAAACTGTGCTAAAAATATCGGGCATGGAGGATCCAGTCGAGGGTTTTTATGTTGTTGTAATGTAGGTTTGATTGCAGTGGTATCGTGACCAGTTTTAGTCAGCTTCCTTGTGATATTTTCCCCTCTTACACTAAATGGCTCGGGCATGGAGGATCCAGTCGAGTTGTTGTAGTTTCATGGTGATGTAGGTTTGATCATTGTGTTGTTTTGACTGTGTTGTTTGGACATATTTCAGTGTATGAAGCTTGAGCTTAAGAGTGATCTTGAGTATGATTTTTTCTTCTCCAAGCTGCTTGAAGGCCTCATGCCCATAGCAGTCTTTTCCACCTTTCTTACTAAGTCTTCCCTCTACTCACACTTAAACTCAATTCACTGACTGAAGTTAGTTGTATCCCTCACTTCCATATTCATTTCTTGTCCAATTATGTGTTGAACATCATTCATATATTGAGTTTTTTCCATTAACCTCCACCCACATAAAACCAACATCCACCAAAAACTCTGATGGGTACTGGGCTTATCTTCCCTCAATCTGAGGGTGACTTTCAGTTCTAACAAAAGTGTATCCCATTATATTTTTAGGATCAATAGGTAGATCCTAGGGAGGTCTTGTTAATTCGTTGGTGATATTTTCTCTATAAAAATGGGGAACATCGACATCTTCATTAGAAAAATCCTCATAAATGGCCATAAAAATCTTATGTTCCTTACACTTGTGCTCCATTAAATATTTATCATCACAATTATATCAAAGACCCTTCACGTTTAGCCATTTATGCCCGGGTTAATTTCTATATTTTGAGAGGAGTGGCAAGAGGGGCAGGATTGGTGGGCCTAGGGTGAGGAATAAAGGAAGATTTTCTATTTTTGGAAGAGACTTCCTATTATGCTTGATTTTTTCATTGAGTAGCTTCCAACCAAGTCTAAGGGAGAGCCGTTAGGACATGGGCTCAAATTTCATCCTTTAGGCCACTGATAAAGCATTCCTAGAAGAAGGCATCAGACATGCCATATGTTCTGAAAGCCAATTTATCAAAGCTGGTGATATAGTCTTCCACTATGCTATACTATTTCAGCCCGTTGAAAGGACCCAAATGGTGTTTTTCAGTTTCAAATCCTTCATAAATATTTGCAACAAAATGTGTCCAAGAAACATACCCTTTGCATGAATTTTTATTCCATTTCCACCATTTCCATCGTTAAAGATCCAAATAAAGGACGTTGTAACAAAGTTTGGCCAAATCATCAGTAATGTCGTCAAAGGAGAAATTATGCTCCATTTGAGTGACCCATCCCATGGGATCCAAGCCATTAAATTTGTTCACCTCAACTCTGGGAAGACGTAGTTCACGATGAAGGTGGTTGGAATGAAAATCCTGGGAATGGTAGGAGTCAATGTCTTCATGGTAGAAAGCTTGTTTATAGGAGGTATGTTTCAGGGATTGGCTCATCCATTTGGTGAGTTTGGCTTCAAGAGAGTCAAAGTGGCCATTGAGGGATTCATATTGGTTATTGAGGAAAATTTGGAATTGAGGGAACCAATGTTGAAATTGATGTCCTAAATGTCACCCTTATTCTGGTTTTTTTCTGTTATCAAGGCAATTATTTTTGGGTTGCAGGTGAGAGCCATTGGTGAAGAATAAAAAAGTGGTCAAATGGGTCTCTACAAAAAAAGGGTTACAGGTGAGGGGTACCACGATGATCATGGAAAAGACAGGAATCCAATGGGATAGGTTCCAAATAAGGGATTCAGGAAGGGTGGGTGGATCCACAGAAAAAAAAGGATTATAAATGATAGGTACCAGTACGATCAGGGAAAAGAGAGGAATCCAGTGGGATAGGTCCCAAATAAGAGTGAGGGGGACCACTATATTATAATTATTTTTATCTTTTACTCTTATGAATTTATACTCTAGCCTGAAGAATACTGCAATTACGAAATTCCCAAATAGTTAAAATGGAAAATTATGTAGGAATTTCACAACTAGATGCACGAGGCAGGGTAATGCTACAAAAGTTCCCCTTTGTTTCTATTATGTTTTGTTCCAATAGAAAGGATTAGGGTTTTCAAGGTTCCTATCAACAAGGGCTTGTTTTGTGCTATATCTCTTTGATATACATGTGAGGTCAAAAAATAGTACTCGACCCAATATCTCAGGGAACCAACTAAGGAGGCTTGACCGTACCCTTAGTCGTACTACCCGATTACCCAGGTACTAGAGAGTATTATTCTTGAGTGTTTTTTTCGGTCCACTATAGCAGTCAAGAAGACAATAGGATTATCTATAGTTGGTTTCAAGAGACCTAGGGGAATCCTTATATACCCTAAGTACATGGTAATGATGGTCATGTATAGGTGTTGTTTGATACAATACTACTCGAAGAGGTACCGATAGGGGTTACAAAGGTTTCCAACTAGGTGAAACTGTGGTTTCAAGTAACCCATGAACTCATTTGTATATCCTGTTTGTAGTCCTCCCCAAGTGCAATTTTACCCTCCGAGCAACATATCTATGTTCTTTAAAGATGTCGGCAGTACATGTATCTACCCTGAAAAGAAATTTACCCAATTTTTTTTGTAGAGGAAATTTCTTTGATACCACTTGCAAGGTCTATATGTTTTATGCAATAAAAATAGAAGAACTATGATGAATTACCAGCAGAAGCAACAAAATATAGAGAACAATAACACCATAAATGATACCTTTATTGGTAGAAATCCAAGTTCACTTGCATATTCGAGGGGGAAACCTCCAACATAGAAGAGCTCAATTCAAAATAATTCTCAAGACAAAACTTTATGATTCCTTCTACTCCTATTTATACTAATTATATCTTCTAAATAACATTCTAGAGGCAGATCATTTTAGACGTGAAAACTTCTATTAAGTCTTCTTACATTAGACTTGTTCACATTATTATATAGGAATTGTTTACTAATGTTGGCCTTTTTACATAGAAAACATATCATTCTACCTACGTGAGGAGTTAGGGAGGTTAGGTCCCTAACACCGCCCTTGCCAAATTACTTTTGTTGCCAAAATAAAATTGTGAAAATTATTCTCGATTTACCCTTGATAATTTGAAAAACCAATCATTGAATGCAGTTTCTAGAAGGACCACCTTCCACAATTATGAGAGGAATGGGATGAGTAATTTGAGTATGAGACTTGTGAGTCAAATCACCCTTTATAAGCTTCACCTCTTGTCTTGTAAATTGTGCCCTGACTGAAAGGTGAGCTTCATGAGAAATGGGAGGTCATTTGATGGGGGACAGAGGGAAGTCCCACATGTTGGGGGGTGCAAGAGAAGACATGCACATATGCATGAGGCTAAGCATCCAACATGGGTCATGTGAATGAACAATGGGTGTGCACAAGCAAGCAATAGTCTATTGGCTCATCGACTGAGTACAAAGATAATTGGGATGTTAATAGGGAGACTACTAGTGAAAAAGTGAGTTGAAGTCCCCTAATTTGTCCCCTAAATACATTGAGTGAATGAGTTGTTATTTGGAACTCTTTTGGATGCATACGATGAGAAAAAGGGAGGGAATCCATTCAAATAATTGTGCAACATTGAAGGGGCTCACTCATGTGTTGTGTATTCTAGTAGAAGAGCACCTAGAAATCATGGAAGCCGAGAATGAGTGAAAAATAAGTTCCATGTTGAGAGCATACCTATGAGAAGTTTCCAAATGACCTCTAGGAGTTGCCTAAATTCTCCCTTGTGGTATCATGGTATGGATAGGGGGTGGCCATATCTAGAAAAACAGAGCACATATGTGCCTACAGTTGGGTTGAAAAGTGCTCAACCTTAGTCAGTTTCTTGGTAGCCTTAACTTTAGATAAGCGCTCTCATCATGCTCCTTAAGTTTACATGCAGTTTATCTTATCATGTTTTATGAATGATCTTTGAATTTGTTTATTAGAAGTATATGCCAATCGTAAAATGTATCAGAGGGAAATTTTGTCATCTGCCTTAGGAATTTAATGGAGTTTCTTATGAGTTTATTATGTATGGATCTCATATAATTCATATCTGTCTCAAAACTATTATAGTGATAATTTGATATGAAGAAGTAAGTTATCCATATGAGGTTGGAGGTCCAAAGTTTGTTAATTATTATCAGTAAGGTGTTGTGATTCTGGTAAGAGCCTGCGTTATAAGGATCACCTCAAGTATTATGTATATATATGATTGATGCCAAACATTTTAATATTTTAAATGAGTATGGTGGATGGGGATTTTTCTTATGGTATATATTCATGTATATATATCTATAAGGGCATGCCTCCTCCCTGAGAAAATATTAATGGATTTCTCTAATTAAAAGAGACTTGTAGGTCCTTTGATGTTAGAAGGTCATCTTGAATCATTAATTTAAGTGACTTGTTACTATAGTATAAGGTTGAAGATAAATTTCTTAGGGTATTGGGACCCTTGGAATCCTATGCTTATCCTGAAAGTATGCAGATACACTATATAGAGGCTCAAATCCTTGGATGCATAACTATCTCTCGTGAGTGAAAATTATCCATATGATCCTAGCCTTCCTCTTTTATATTTGAGAAATTGTAACTTTAATGATTTAGATCCATTTATTATGTCTCGTAAAAGTCAATGGGAGCATTAAAGAAGTTCCATCCCTTGAGGATAACACTTAGATAAATTTTATTAGAGAAAGAGGAAGAAGCAGGGGTAGATATCAGAATCAAAATCAAAATAGGCATCCAAAATAGTCAGATAATTATCAAGGAAATGCATCCACCTCAAGAGGAAGAGGAAGAAATCCAAGTCAATTTAGAGGAAGAGGCAAATAGGGATCTCAAGGAAGAGGAAGTGGAAGGGATTGATCTCCAGAAATACAAGGACCAAAGTGTTATTATTGTCATAAATGTGTTCAACTTGAAAAATATTGTTCTTCAAAATTGTGAGATATGGAACATAAAGGTGACAATACATTTGTTGAAGAAACAAGGAATGAAAAGTTATTCATATCAAGTTTAATGGCACATAATGAAGAAAGTGAATCTTGGTATATTGATTTGGGATGGTCAACTCATATAACATCTCAGGAGGAGTTGTTTACTACAATAAATGAAAATTATTCTTGTAAGGTTATATTTGGTGATGATAGAGTTTTTGAAGTTAAAGGGAAAGAGACAATTGTAATTCTATCATTCCATGGAAAGAAGAAGATTATTGAGGACACATTGTTAAGATTAGTGTTGAAGAAGAATCTACATTATGTAGGTAAGATGATGGAGAAAAACTACAAGTTAATGTTTGATAATAAAGGGTTCTTAATCATGAATAAGATAAATAAAAATACAGTAGTAGCAAGAGGAGAAATGACTGAAGACAAAATTTTCAAACTTTCATTTGATTCAAGTAACTCACATAGTTTGAATGTTACAGAATAAATTAATAGCAAGCTTTGGGATTTAAGGATGGGACATTTGAATTTTCAAAGTTTGGTGTTGTTAAGGAAGCAGAACATGGTGAATGGTCTTCCTTATATTAAGATCGATGAGGAAGTATGTGAAGGGTGCATTTTTGGGAAACAAAACAGGGAATGTTTCTCAAATAGAACATAGAAGGATAGAGAGAATCTAGAACTAGTACATTCATATTTGTATGGTCCAATGGAGACTGTGTCTTTTGGAAAGGCACGTTGTTTTTTCAGTTTCATTGATGATTATTCCAAGAAGACTTGGGTGTACTTTTTTAGGAGAAGTATGAAATGTTTTCTCATTTTCTTGAGTTTAAGGATTTAGTTGAAAAGAAAATTCGTTTAAAAATTCTCACCCTACAAACAAGTAATGGGGGAGAATACAGGTCAAATGAGTTTTTGAATTATTGTAGGAAGAATGGAATAAAGTGAGATTTTACCAAATCTTACTCTCCTCAACAAAATCGAGTCCCAGAAAGGAAAAATATGACAATAGTTGAAATGGCTCGGAGCATGATAAAACTAAGTCTCTTGGAAATGAATTTTGGGCCGAAGCAGTGAACATTGTAGTTTATATTCTCAGCATATTTCCTAAGAGAGAGATATTGAATTTGACTCCAGAAGAAGCATGGTAAAGATACAAACCAAGTGTTGCACATATGAAATTTTTTGCTTGCACTGCATATGCACATGTTCCTAAGGAAAAGAGGATAAAATTGGATGATAAAGTGTGAAGTGCATTTTTATTGGATATAGTATTGAAACAAAAATTTATAGGTTGTTTGATCCTCAAGCAAAGAAGATAATAATAAGTAGAGATGTTGTATTTGATGAACAATGATTTTTTCATCCAGAAAATGTATAGATTGAATTAAGAAAATATGCAATGGATATTGGCAATGAATCAAATTCTAAGTCAACAAAGGAAGATGAAGTCAAGAAGAAGCCTTGATGGCTTGAAATGGGTCATTTAGAAAGCAACATGTTGGATAGAAAATTTGAAAAAATACTTACTATTATTAAAAAGTATTAAAAAAAAACCCTACATTTTCTCTCTCCACAGCAGAAGAAGAGTATAAAGTTGCGAAAACAGAAGCATGTGAAGCAATGTGGTTAGGAAGAATTATAGAGAATATACATGAGAAACGAGAACAACCCACTCAGTTGATATGTGATAATCAAAGTGTTATTCAAATGACCAAGAATCCATGTTTTCATAAGAATACCAAGCATATTGATATTCTGTATCATTTTGTTAGGGATTTGGTTCAACAAAGTGTGATCGATATAATTTATTGCAGAATGGAAGAACATGTAGAAGATATATTCACCAAAGTACTACCAAAGGAAAAGATCTTCAAATTCAAAGATGATCTTGGAACATTTCCAAGTGATCAATTATAGGGGAGATATGTTGGAATAATAATACACTTGGAAATATTCTAGATTAATTGTTGTTAGTTTTTGTATTTCAATGGTCTAATTAGAATTAGAGAAATATGCTTGAGATGTTTGTGGAGAGATTGTTGAGTGAATTAAGGAGTTATTGTTAAGATATTATAGGAAATGGTTGAGTCTGGAGACATCTCCTCTCTATGTATAAATGTATCCTTTGATAATGAGAAAATTTGAATTACGTATGCATTATTGTTGAATATATTTTCTCTGTTAATTTGTTGGTATAATTCTGCAAAAGTTGTGTTTTGAGAGGAAAAACTTTGATTACTCCACTTTCTTAACGCTACATAGAGTTGAGTATGTTACTAATCACAATTCCCCATCACAATCCCCTTTTTCTTAAAGATCAAGTCATATTATAACTTTCACAAAAGTAATGACAATACCATAAAACTATATGTTGGTTAAAATTTGCTTCCCTCTAAAACATCATTTAAAATTTATTTCATTTTAAAATGTTATTAACTCATCCGAGAGTATTAATAAACCACAAAATATTGAACAAACCAACTTTATTCATTTTCTACTCGAAAATTGAGATGTATCACTTAATAGAGAATCCAACTTCAACATAGAGAAGAGGATATCAACTATTGTTCCACACGTTGGGCACTTCATAAGCATTATCCCATTTGGATATTACTCACATATTAAAAAAAATTGTATATACATGACTTAAAATATACGTAATTTTGGAAAAAAACATCATTGTATTTACATGGATGTTTAATTTATTATTCTACCATATTTTAAAATTTTCAAAATCATTTTAATATCTATAAAAATTATTTAAAAATTAAAACATAGTAAATTTATTAAAACTTTAAAATTTTATTTTGTCAAACTTTAATAAAAATAATCTCATAAAATTTTATTTTAATTAATCTTTATTGACTACCATACATGCATTAGGATCATTTTCACAATAAATAAGAATTCCAGGAACAAAAGATTATTCAACGACTCATTTACAACATATATGAAAAATAAGGTTCATACATGTATTAGTATCATTTTCACAATAAATATGAATTATAGGAACAAAAGATTATTCAACGACTCATTTACAACATATATGAAAAATAAGATTCTAGAAATGTGATTATAAATTTATTTTGAGTGAATGTTTATATTTACTCATTAAAATAAAATATTAAATTTTATAAATTTTGATATTTTAATTTTGTAATTTATAAAAAAAATTAAGTATAAAAACATTTTCCTTGGATGAGGTGTTAACAAGGTCCACATGTCCACTAAAGAGGGTGACATTTTCCAGTGTTGCATCAATCACATGATCGGTGCATGAATCACCCCTCTTAATCTCTCGATGAGTGAAGGTTGCATTCAATTCTACAAGCCCTCTACTAATTGCTCAAGTGAGCTCTCTTCTACATCTTCGTCCAGACGATGGAGGAGCGTTTATGGCCGTCACCTCTATGTGCCTGTGAACTTCCACTCCAGATTTCATATTATGTTGTCTCTCCTTAGCTGGATGAACGCGTCTCTTCATTCCATGCAGTGCAAATTTCTTGTTTGCGACCCTCTCTAGCAATCACTGTCTTCGTTTGGTTGCACCTTCACTTTTTTTCTCTACCTTGTCCATGCCTCAACTTCATGGGAAGCCAAAGAGAGGCCATATATGGTACCAAAATAAATCTAGTATGGCCATCTAACCTTCGCCTGCCCCTGATTCTTCTCCCAACAACTCGCTCCTTTTCCCAGTCCTCACAGGGCTAGAGCATCCTTCCACCATTGTCCTCTCCCTGGGATTTTCGTGTGGAGTGGTTTGATCTCCATGGAAATTCTTTGGGATTTTCTCCTGGCCCAATTCAATATTTGGCCTCTTCCTCACAACCAACCCTGACCCAACCGACGGACTCACCCGAGCACTATGTCCCCTTTCCACCACCTTCCGACACGTCGCCACCACCCTCTGTCCTGGATCCTCTGGAAGAAACCCCAACCTACATGGAAGAACCATCGAGCCAGAACCATTCATGCTCATATTGTGCTTCATGTTTGAGAATTCACGACTCAGTGGTAATATTGTATGATTTGGTGTTTTCTGTCCGAAAAGATGTGGACGACCTGTGCTTCTGGCTGGAACTTCTGGAAAAGCGAGGGGAGAAAATTGCATCTATGCTCTCCACTTTACTCGGCACCCAGCACTCTCTAGAATCAACCACCAGTGAATCGAAAACCTCAACAACGTTATTGACATATGCACAGGTGTCAGCTTGCATGACTATTTTTGTCAATATTTTACGTTTCTAGAAGTGTCCTCGTGGACCGTATGCAGCGTCTAGCACACTTTTGTTTTTGTATATCAAAAGTCAGTCTGTTTTTATTTTCTAGTAGGCCAGACAGGCCTAGACGAATCAGTTTCCCCATGGGGTGATTTAGTTCATGTTATTTAAATTCTAGTGCTTTCAGTTTTTAGAAACAGGCTGAGTTGGTTTCCTTATAGGGAAATTCAGCACAAACAATTATTTGACATTCATGATGCTACTGTAATTTTTTTATCTTGGAAGGTAATATATAAACACTTACTTTAAAAAAAGTATAAAAACATTTTTCAAAAAATGTATTTATGTAATTATTTATATTATATGAGTATTCAAAATCTAACATGATTTGGGTGTACATGTTTAAGTTTCTTATTTTTATTTTTTCAATATGCGAAATACATAGTTAATATCTAAATTTAACAAAGGAAGGCCTAACAAAGTAACCATAGATAATTTGGATGAATATATAAAATCAATATAAAAATGTAGAGAAGAGAGAGAGGTGAGTTAGTAGCAATGTTTGATAATAAATGTAGATCCTTAGAATATAATATTAAGAGACAATAGACAATAAGCTATTAAGGTTTGAGACTTGGTTGTAGAAAATGGAGGCTAGATTACAAGAAATAGAAAAAAACAATCAAGAACAAAAACAAGAAGAGGTCGAAGAAAATATTAATCTTAGGGACAAGATTAAAGAGTTAAAAGAAACACTAATTAAAGCCTTGAACCTAATAATTTTTGGTATAAAAGAACATAAAATGAGGAAATATGAGGACACATAAGCAATAGTCAAGGAGGAATTAAAAAATAAATCACAAATTGAAACCATATAAGAAAAAAGATTGGGAAAAATAATTGAACATAAAAATAGGTTGATTCGGGTTATGGTAAGCTCTAATGCCCATAAATATGACTTATTGATTCCCATTATGGTAATCTCTAATGCCCATAAATATGACATACTTAGTAAAACTTCGATCTTAAAAGAGTGTGGAATATTTATAAGTGAAGATCTTATTCCAGAAGATTAAGGTAAACTAAGGAAGGGGGTTCAAAAGATAAACAAAGCCAAAATGGGAGGAAAATGAGAAATAATTAGGAACCTAAAAGCTAGTATTAGGGATAGAGATCAAAATGATAACAATAAATAGTCATTTGAGATACTCCCAATCCTTTCTTGGAATGCTAAGCTTCTAAGTCATCAAAACTTTAGTGGTCTTGGAACGTTTTTCTTCATGTTTTTTCAAACATCTAAATAACATTTTAAAGAAATCCAAGTAATATCTTACTTTTTTTAAAAGCAAATTAACCAATTTTGATCTTGAACTTTAACCATAAATTTATTTTGAATAAATGTTTATATTTACTTATTTAATAAATGTTTATATAAAAAATGAAAGATCATTCGATGAATAAGAGAGAGAAAAAACCCGCACGTTGGGGGTGCAAGAGAAGACCTACACATGTGCGTGAACCTGAGCATCCTAGGTGGGCTGTGAATGAACAAGGGGTATGCACAAACAAGCAAGAGTCTCTTGGCTTGCGGACTCACTAGAAAGAGAGTCGAAGACCCCTAATTTGTCGCCTAAATGCTTTGAGCGTTTGGGTTGTGATTTCGAACTCTCTTGGATGCATATGATAGAGCACAAGGAGGAAAGCCATTCATACGTATTTTGAAAATGTACTCATGTACTTATTTAATATGTGGATTAATAAATTTTAATTTGAAGGGTATTATTAATACATAGAAAAAAAATTCAATATAAAATATATCATTATAACAAATTATTAAACAATTTATGATATTATATAAATTTAGGTTATAAATATTAAAAAATAAATATTATTTAAAATATTAATATTAAAATTTGAAAAAGAAATACCATATTAATTTAATACTTGTAAAATATATTAAAAAAATAATCACACTTTCTATTACAAAACAAATGTCAGCTTGAGTGGGTCTAATGGTTAAGAACATGTGTTTCCTCTTAATTCAATTGTTTTTGGGTTTAGTAATTTAATTATAGATTTGGGCTGAAGATGGTTTAGTCAAGTTAATTATTCTTTGACTTTGTGGTTGGTTGGGTTTTAATGATCATGATAAGGAAATGATTCCATTCTTTAATTTTATAAGTTTTTGATTGAATATATTTCAGTTCTTTAATTTTATAAGTTTTTGATTGGATATATTGTTTAATTATTGTTGGATAGATTTTCTCTCTATTATTATTATAATTGTTATTGTTGGTATATTATAATTTATTATGATGTTAACTTAATTATAGATGTTAATTTACAATGTACAAGTTTTTTTTTTAAATGGTTTAAAAGTTTGAAGTTTTGGTATTTTTAAATCAGATGATATAAATTGAAGTAATTTTTTTTTATGTTATTTAAATTATATTTCTAAATTTAGCTTTATTTTAAAAAAGAAAAAATCCTAACCACTCAGCACTCTTATAAGAATTTAAGCAAAATTAAAAATAAAATATAAAAAAAAACTAAAAAACTAAGCCATTCTTTTTTACAAAGAAAAGCATAACAACAATATTAATAACCGATTAAACTACCACATTGCACTCCCAAATATATAGAGACTAAAGTGCGGGGGTGGTTGACTACATAGATTTAGAGAATGTTTCCCACAGAATTATTTCATCGTGCTCAATCATGTCATTCGACATCGAAGCGATAATAGAACAAACGTGATTTCACTCGCTTTTCATGAACTTCACGCCATTTTAAAAACTGTGAGTGAGAAAATTACGCAAATGAGTTCACAACAAACTGAGAAATGTTTATACGCGACGAGTCGGCCATGGATTTAACAGTTCTAAGCGTTAGGAATCTTCTTATAGCATCCACACCTCACATATAATGAGTATTGGAATCACAAGTATATGGGAATGGAGAGTGCAATTCACATTGTGATATTACAAAATAACATAAAATATAAAATAAAATAACATTATATTATAATTACACTATAACTTTCATATATAATAACATTAAGTTAAATTACAATATAACTTTGATATAAAATAATAAATAATATTATATTATAATTATTAATATATTATTACAATATAACTTTGATATAAAATAACAAATAATATTTTTTTATAAGTAAGAAGTAAAATATATTAAAAACTTTCCAGAGGCAAAAGAGAAATCCCAAGTACAGTGGCAGTCCTTTTCTGCTTATTGGACTGCCCCAACAGAGGGGAAACCAGCCCAATCAGCAGCTTAGTCATCATAAGTTTCATAATGTCTACTAATAGTTAAGTCTGAAATTACATAAACATCAACAGAAACTGAAAACAGCTGACACGACCTCTATAGCCTAGACGCTTGACATGTAACCTGGCCAGGTGTCTTGGAGATCTTCGGGCCAAGGTTCCTCTTCGACAATCGTCGTTCCGTTCCCCCATTGCACTTCGACCTTCTCAGTGGTGTCAATGTTCTGGTTTCTCCTCGCGGTGTCCTGCATCTGAGGCTTGGCCACAGTCTCGCTATCATTCTATTTCCTCCCGAGCTCTTCTGCACACTACATCATAACATCCTCACCTTGGGTGGTTGCTCCAGGTTCCTACCTCAAATTCGCGCTCCGCTTATCCTCTTCGACGTCAACTGTATCATCATTTGGTCCAGGCTTGGAGGTCGCTCCTCCCATGTCTGAAAGGACAACCTCATGCATAGAGGAGAGGAGCTGGAGGAAGGTCGCTACCTTCTCATTGTTGAGCTGTAGTCGAAACTGCAAATCCTCCACCCCCTGGCGAAGTTCAAAGACTAAGCCATAGAGGATGGATAGCTTGTCCCTTAACTGCTCGCCGTGGATTGTATCCGCAGAGGGGTACTCCTTATGACCTTGCCTGCACGAGGAAGAAGGATTCTGGTCTTCTAAGGTTCTTGGAAGAGCCGAGACAGGTGGGTCGGGTGGTGCCGCCATCGGTGGTGTTTGAAAGATGCGTGAGGCCGAGCTAAGCAGCCGAGGGATGAGTGCAAGGCTGTGGACTTGCTCCTTCGTCTCTGCCAGAAATCGAAATGAGGAGCCAATGGGAGGTTGAGCAGAGGGAGGAGCCAAAGGCCGACGAGGTCTCCAGGGAGATCCCTGCCTTGGCCTCCCTCTCAGACGTGGCTTGTGGTTAGGCATGGGAGGTTCGTTGCAGCGGCTGAAGGTCCAGGGGTGAGGGGGAGTCTCCGGCAGGGGTGATTTTAAGAACCCCCCCTAAATTTATATGTATAATAAATGGGCGAATCCCCATGATACATAGGAAAAATTGAGGGCTATTTTATCAATAATATAAAATGTATATATAATTTTTTGGCGAATATTTTAGTCAA
>ML777329.1:1205717-1234644 GCA_009831015.1 Picea engelmannii | reverse complement strand
TCACTACATCGCAGATGCTGGAAGCTGGGAGAAACAAATGATGATTTTTTGTATGCTGAAGATAATTCGAATACTCAGTTCTGTTATTGAAGACTTTATTTTTATAGTTGTTTAAGTAGAATAGAACTGTTTTTATTAAAGGATAGATCCATGTTTTTAGGATCTGTGTAACCATTTTGTAAAGGCTATAAAGGCCTGTTTTGATATCAAACAAGGGTTCGATTCTGGATAGAGAAATACTCTTTTTTGTACTCAGACTTCCTATGTTAATACAGATCACAGGTTCCTTTCGATTTTGATTGTCAGTTTTCCATATTTTCTTCTGCATTATTATCTGTGTTGTCAAGCTTTGAATGGCTGTCATCCCGTTGTTTAGCTCATAGCCTGATAATAATTCTTTTGATTGTCTCTTAGACCCTGCTTTGCACTGGTTTAGTTACAATTTGTTCTCCACCCACTTTAAAGCTACTTGCTGATTAATCAATCTTTGAGAGCACTGTCTATTTGTTTATCATTTTCATGTTTGAATGCTATAAGCTGTATTGAGTTGTCCCATTGATCCACATTCATAAAATACAAAAACAATAATTTCTTAAGTTACCAAGCACCTTTGGTCTGCAACCACAGAGGGTTTCTTGGAGTGATAACACTAGATTTTCCCAAGGTTGGTTGGATAAAAGGTTTGTTCCACCTCCAGGGGAATCGAACCCGAGACCTCCCAGCATGCCAATGACCTAACCTGAAGGCTCTAGCCAAACGTGATATTCGTGTGAATTGGTTGATAAACGACGCATATATTATAAGTGTTGATATGGTGCACGTGTTGGGGGATAGGCTTTGGTTGGCGGGGGCCAGCCTCAACCGACCAGGAGCTAGACTAGGGGCTACCGAGATGATGGAGGGTGCGTGGAGAAATAGGGATGTGGCCATATGTGTTGGATTACTGAGAGGGGGGATGAATTAGTAATAGAGGAATATACTCCTTTTTAACCATATAATGCAAGTGTTATATCAATGCAACATTATCATCCAATATTTGTAGAGTAAATAAACAATGAACAAATGAACAATCATACACATACACAGTACACCCGTGTTTTTACGTGGAAACCCAAAGTGAGAGAAAACCATAAATTTATTTTTCTTATATGTCTTGAAGAATTGCATTCATTGGAAGCACCAACTTCCCTTGTTTTCCATCTACAACTTGAAGGAGGCTCCAACCCCCTAGTTTCTTAGGCTACAACCTGAGGGAAGCTCCAACTCCCCAATTCTCTAGCTACAACCAGAAGGAGGCTACAACCCCCTACGTTCTCCGGCTACAACCACCTTTCCTTTCCCCATCCAGCCACCCTAAAATAAAAGTAGAATGATGGAACCACTGTCACACTATCATTGTGAGATATACTGCTGTAAACCTGTACCAATCAACCTGCACCAAACAACCTATACCAATAACTCGAACCATGCATCAACCATGCATCAAATTGTACCTCAACCTGTAATCAACTTGTACCATAAACAAGTGAATTAACCATGCACCAACTTGTAACTCAAACTGCAATCCTTCCTTAACTTTAACAACAAGAGACTAGCATTTTCATCAAACTTTACTTTAGTCTCACATGACTAGTTTTGGATTAGTCAACAACCCTAACTTGAAATAATCATAACTATGTTCCTATAATGAATAAAGATATGAAAATAGTACACATTGTTCTTCGGTGTTTTTTATGAATTTCCTCCAGGTCTCACTACTTGAAACCTCTTAGAAAAGGAGTAATAGAAAAAATGGCATACCTTGTTGAATTCTAGCTCATTCTAGAGAGAAAACTTGTAGAGCGTGACCCGCACGAAATATTTGTTGTATGGATATGAAACTTGTTCACAAAATACTACAGACTATACTATAACCAACACATTTGGGCTTACTAAATTTGGATTTGTTATTAAGAATTTATGACATTTTTACCTGAAACACTTGTTTTAGAGTAGATTTAGGACTAGTCACAAACCCTATTTTCCACGGAGTGTAACTCCAAAAATAAAATGACCCATAATCTGAAATTGGTACCACAACTACTTGGATATGTTTAATTAATGGCCTCCCTATTTCATGTTCTGAATCATTCTAGAAAAAAGTTATAGCGAAAATAGTGATATGACATGTAAATAACATACCTTAGAAATAATCATTAAAAGAATTTATCCTCCCTTGAATTTCGGCCTTCTTTACTTCACATTCCCTCTGAAATTTGGCTTAGATATCCTTTGGTTACCTTAGTAACTTTTATATATTCAATATGCTCAAGTTTGATTGAAATGAGAGAGCCTTGCCTCTTATTTATACTTTCATGTAGCTTCCTTAGAAGCATCTTCTAGACCACTTTGTCCATATAGCCACTTTGTCCACATAGTCACCTCTGTCCAACTTTGCCCAATCTGCCACTTGTCCATATATCCAATATCCACTTGACTACTTAACCCATTTTCCTCATTTTAGGGTTAACCTTCTTATAACCACTTTCCATAATTAGAAAGTTCTCAATTTACTTTATTATTTAAATAATCCTCCTTGACTTTGTCACTTCACTTTATTATTTAAATAATCATCTTTGACTTTGTCACTTCACTTTATTATTTAAATAAATAATCCTCTTTGACATTGTCACATTAATTTATTATTTAAATAATCCTCTTTGACTTTGTCACTTTACTTTATTATTTAAATAATCCTCTTTGACTTTGTCACTTCACTTTATTACTTAAACAATTTCTTATTTGCAATAACTTTGACGTCTTTGACCTTTTGGGACTTCAAGCCAACATATGAGGGTCTTCCAACTTCATAAGTGCATAACTCTCAAACCGTGAGGATTCATGTGACGTTTCACATACCACCAGAAATGGCATGACATGTACTATCCATATGGAATATTATTACCTATGAATATATCAAAACTCATACCATTATACATCAAACAAACTTGGTTCCATTACCCAAACCTTTGTGCTACCGGAATTCATTACCGGACTTTCTTCAAGGGTTAACATCAATGAAAACCAACCCAATTAATCAACAATATCCCCCTTTGGCATTGATGGTAACACTTTGATGCAATACTGAAATCATTTCACCCATACTCCCACTGGAACCATGCCTACATCTCCGTGACTAATGCTCCCTATGGAACCATGCCTATGTCCACTGCATATGATAAATCTCTCCCCCTTTGTCATAAATGACAAAGGTATCTTTCCATTCGTTTTTTCTCCCCCCTAACTGACTCGCCTGATCTCCCAACATGAACTGCCCTCTTTATGGTTCTTCCTCATTTACATCTAATACATATAAGATAAGCATTCAAAATAATTCATTTTGGAGTAGAAATAACTCTGAGTCTCTAACGAAGATACTCAAAGGATTCTCGTGGAAACAGTTTTGTAAATATGTCTTCCACTTGTTCTTTGTGCCCACATATTCAAATTTGATGTTATTTTCTGCAACCTGTTCCCGTAGAAAGTGATACTTGATTGGAATGTGATTCGTCTTGGAGTGCATCATCGGGCTCTTTGAGATACTGATGGCATTTGTCTTATCACAATAAATTGGAATGGGATCATCATACTCAACATGTACATGTGTCAGAGTTTGTTTCATCCATAGAACCTGTGTACAAGATGATGTTGTTGCAATATATTCTCCCTCGGCTGTAGATAAATATAATGATGATAAACACTCACCCAAGTAGAATGCTCCTCCACTGGTTTTTCATCGATCATCAATGCAACCTGCCCAATCTTCATCTGTGTAGGAAATAAGTGATAGATCCTTTCCTTTTGGATACCATAATCCAAACTCTTCTAATGCTTTGAGATATCTGAAAATCTTCTTCACTACTACTACATGTGATTCCTTTGGTGTTGCCTGAAATCGTGCCACCTATCCAACTTCCTTCATTACATATGGTTTGGATGTTGTCACATATAGTAGGCTACCAATCATTGAACTTCATTTCCTCTAATATGTAGACTTTGAATCATTATCTTTTCTCAACTTGCAACTAGTTTGAATGGGAGTGATGACTGGTTTGCAATCTTTCATTCCAAACCTCTTTATCATTTCTATGATATACTTGGTTTGAGAAATAAAAATTCCTTGGTTTCGTTGACATATCTGAAGACCCAGAAAGAAGGATAGTTCTCCAAGTAATGACATTTCAAATTCATTGTGCATAGTCCTCTGCAAATTTCTATGCATGTACTTCCAAAAATAATATCATCAGCATAAATTTTAATTAATAAAATACTATCTTGAGTTACCTTTATGTAGAGGTTGTTTTCTACAATTCCTTTTCTCAACCCTTCCCGCTGTAGCTATTTATCCAAAATAGAGTACCATGCTCTAGGAGATTGTTTTAGACCATACACGAGCTTCTTTAATTTACACACATAATCTACGTTCTCTGACAATTGAAATATTTCCTATTGTTCAATGCAGACTTCTTCTTCAAGTTCTCCATTCAGAAAAGATGATTTTACATCCATTTGATACACTTTAATCTTTTTGGAGCATGCATAAGCTAAAAGCAATTGGATTGCTTCCATTCTAGAAATTGGGGAAAATGTCTCTTGAAAGTTGATTCCTTCAACCTGTGCCTATCCTTTACATACCAATACAACTTTGTTCCTTTTAATCTGTCCATATTCATTCAATTTATTCCTATATACCCACTTTGTGTCGATCACATTCTTATCCTTTGGTCTTGGAACCTATTCCCAAGTGTCATTTTTCTCTATTTGATCCAATTCTTCATCCATGGTCTTATTCCAAAATTCATCCTTGCTGGCCTCTTCAAAACAGGTTGGCTCAATTGTAGATGAGAGTGCTAGCTGTGTTTGTTTGGGTGAATGTATTTTTCTTCTAGTCTCAACTCCTGCATCTTTGTTTCTGATATTTTGATCTGAAGGATGATTCTTCTATACTCGTCTTCTAGGTGTCTTTGGAGGCACTTGTTGAGCTTTCTCTTTTTCTTCTGTCAGATCCTCTTGATCTTCCCCTTCTACTTCTTTTTCATATTCTTCTTCTTCTTCGTAAAGTTTTTCCATTGATTCATTTTCTTCTTCTTTTAATTCTTAACTACCTGTTTCATCAATTGTTACGTTGATGTTTTCCACAACTTTGTTCAATATTAGGTTGTAACACTTGTATGATTTCCTTGTACTTGAGTAACCAACAAGTACTCCTATGTCCACATGAGAGTCAAACTTTCCCATTCTGCCATCTTCTCTTTTGATGTAGCATTTTCTTCGTAAAAATATGAAGTTCTTCACATTTGCTAGTCTTCCTTTCCATATCTCATAGGGAGTTTTGTTAGTGTTGTTTTTGAGCATTACTCTGTTTTGAATGTGAATTGTTGTATGCAATGTCTGTTTCCAATATATATCTGTCAATTTGGAATCCATTAGCATTGTTCGAGGGATTTCTTGTACTGTCATGTTCTTTATTTCAACAACTCCATTCCGTTGAGGTGTCCTAGCAACATATAATTTCCTTTTTATTCCATACCTGTTGTAGTAGTCCATAAATTCCTTTGAAGTGAACTCTCCTCCATTACCATATATCAAGCATTTGATTTTTGAATCCATTTCATTTTCAACCATTTCCTTGTAGACCTTGAAGTTTTCAAAAGCTTCTGACTTATTCCTGAGAAAAAAAATTGCAGTCATTCTTGTATAATCATCAACTAATAACATAAAGTATTTCTCACCTTTTAAACCCTTTGTAGTAGTTGGTCCAACGAGATCAATATGCACAATTTCTAGTGGTCTTGTCGTTGAATATTCTTTTGATTTAAACATGGTCTTTGTTTTCTTTCCTTGTTGACAATGCTTGCATAAAGTGTTGGTTGGTTTCATGATCTAGGGAATTTCTCTAACTGCTTCCCTTTTTCTGAATTTGACAAGGTTATCAAAATGTATGTGACCCATTCTTCTATGCCATAGCCAAATTTCATCTTCCTTTCCTAGGCAACACTTTTCATTTCCAATTTCACTTAATACATATATGTTGATTGAAGTTCTTACAGTTGTTGCAATCAATTTTCCTGAACCTTCTTTTCTTGTCTCTCACTTTTGTGAATTGAAAGTAACTTTATCACCTTGGTCACACATTTGACTCACACTTAGAAGATTATGTTTCATATCTTCTACTAGTAGAACATTTTTTTCCTTAGTATTCTTGTTCCCAATTATGATTGTTCATTTTCCAATGATTTTAGCTTAATCATCATTTCTGAAGGAGAGTGATCCATATATTTCCTTTCTTAATGTAAGAAACTTGTCTCTATCACCTGTCATGTGTTTTGAACAACCATTGTCAACATAGCAACCATGTTTCTTCTGCTTAGCTTGTAGAGAGAGTGTGCATTCTTCATTGCTATACTGATTTTGCTTTCTTATCCATGTCCTTTTCTAAGGTTCTTGTCTATGACTATTGTTGTTGTGTTGTGGTTCTCTAGGATGCACTGCGATTCTACAATCTTTGGCCATGTGTCCAAAGTTTTTATATTTGTAGCATTCCACTTCAGTGCTCAAAGATTCAAACATGTTGTAACTTCTTCTCTGTGTTTCACTAGGCCCTCTTGGATAACCCTTTTGTGTATGTCTTTCAAAGTTGTTTATGTTCCTTTTGTTAGCTCTGCAATTCACATCTTTATGTCCAAAATGATTACATTCATAACATAAACCAAAAAGATAGTTTGATACTTGGGAGTTGAAGATATTCTGAAAGGAGGTACTCTTATGAATCCTTATTCTTCCTGAGGCCTATCTGTTTCTGTCGGTCACTGATTCTAAAATATTAATCTTCTCAATGGAGGAGTGTCCTTGTAATTTTCTTTGTAGACCTTCCTTTCCCCTTTGATTGTTTCTGCATAGCTTTTTGGCTATGTTTCTTGTTCTATTTTTTTGGAGTTTGATCCATTTTATGTTTGATCATATCCAAGTCCAGACTTGTCATGATGAGGTTTTTTACTGCTAATAATGTCATTCAAAACTTTTGATTTGTTCTGCATATTTTTATTTTGAAGATCCTTTCTTAATGTGACAATTTTTTCTTCAAAATTTCCAATGATCTTGTCTCTTCCTTCTAGTTGTTCTTTGGGTGCTTCTTCAATTCGAACCTTCATAATTGTGATCATTTGTTCTAGTTCCTAAGTGTCTTCTTTCTTGTCTAGTTTCGCTTGTAGTTTCTTGTTTTTCTTCTTTTCTCTTCTGATAACTTCTATGGAACACAACAATTATTCTTGGTAGTCAACTTCTTCCTATTCATATTCTTCTTCGGCCTCTTCATATTCTTCTTTAGAGTTTTCTTTATCAGAGTCATCTATTCCCATGAATAGAACTCTTTCTATCTCACCGACTTCATCTTCATCTGATGATGATATGTTTTCTTTAGTGCATAAGATTTTATTGAAAACTTTCTTTGTGGTTCTTTTTCCTTTATATATTTGTTTTCTATTTGAGTAACCTTCATCATTTATCTTTTTCTTATGAGGAAATTTGTTAGAAAAATGATCAATACCATCACAATTAAAACAAATCAAAGGAAGCTTGCCTATATACCTGTCGTTGGTTCCTTTGTTCAATCTTCTGACAAAGTTGGTTGCTTCTTCATCATCTTTTGAGATGTCACTACTGCTTCTATGTTCTTTTTCTTTTTTCTTTCCCTTTTTCTTTGACCTTTTGGATGCTTTGAAGGCTGCTTGTTTTATATCTGGATTTTCCTGTTCAGTTCTCATTTCATATGTTGTGAAGATTCCATGTAGTTCATCCATTCTTATTGAGTTTAGATCTTCTCTTTCTTATAGTGTTGATATCTTAGGGTCAAATCTCATAGGAAGAGATCTTAGTACCTTTTGAACAATTACAGTTTCTTTGATTTCTTCTCCCAATCCAAAGATTGCATTTACTATGTCATCGACTCCTAAAAAGTAAGTTGCAATATTCTCATCTTCCTTCATCTTTAGTTGTTCGAACTGACCTCTGTAAGTTTGAATCTTTTCTTCTTTGACTTTTGAATCTCCTTCATAAATGTTTTGAAGTTTGTCCCAAATATCTTTAGAGGATTTACAATGTGCAACTTTGATGAATATCGATTCTCCAATACCATTCAAAAGTGAATTTGTGGCTTTGGAATTATTATGAACGAGTTTCACTACTTTGTCATTTGTCGGTGGAACTGTTGGTGTTGTGTATCCATCTCCAATTGATTTCCAAATTTCAAATCCCTGTGCCTGTATATATGTCTTCATCCTTATGCTCCAAAATGCATACTTTTGTCCATGAAACTATGGTATTCCATTTTTATACATGTTGTTGCTCTCCATGATCTACCTTTCAGTGGTTAAACTGATTTCTGAAGGAACCTTCTCTGATACCAATTGTTGGATTACTGAGAGGGGGGGTGAATCAATAATAGAGAAATCTAATCCTTTTTAACCATATAATGCAAGTGTTATATCAATGTAGCATTATCATCCAATATTTGCAGAGTAAATAAACAATGAATAAATGAACAATCATACACATAAACAATACACCAGTGTTTTTATGTGGAAACACAAAGCGGGAGAAAACCACATAATGTTTTTTCTTATATGTCTTGAAGAATTACATTCATTGGAAGCACCAAATTCCTTTGTTTTCTAGCTGTAACTGGAAGGAGGCTCCAACCCCCTAGTTTCTCAGGATACAACCTGAGGGAAGCTCCAACTCCCCAATTCTTTGGCTACAACTGAAAGGTGGATACAACCACCTTTCCTTGCCCCGTCCAACCGCCTTGAAATAAAAGTAGAATTATGGAACCATTATCACACTATCACTATGAGATATATTGTTGTAAACCAATACCAGTCAACTTGTTAGAATATAATGTATGTGCTCGTTTAACTATAGACAATATCACTATTGTCATCCAACCATAGGTTGAAGCCACTCCCGAGAACCTTAACTTTGACAGAGAATCATTCTGGAAGAAAACCCTAGGCTAGATATCCAAACAAGATAGAACACCTCTCTCCAAGGATAACACACCAAATAGGAGTAAAAAGAGCTGATAAGAGATTCCAAGCCATAACCAAGAGAGAGTCCAAGCCAAAACCAAAATCTTCTAGCTACAACCACTGCAATGATAACTCTCCTCCAAACTTGCACACAAACTGGCCAACTGCAGTGCGCACAAGTGTTGCTTCTGCAGTTCTGAGAATGCCTGTTAGAATGGAGACTGACCTCCTATATTTATACTAAAAATGGCAAACTACCTAGGCCGACTTCTCATTCTGGGTGCCTATTTACTTAGTATATAATATTTCCTTTAGATAACTTCTTCTCTTGGAGGTTAATAACCTAGTATAAATTATCCTCTTGAGTCGGCTTGTCTTGTAGGGTTATTAGCCAACTAATTTAGGGTTTCTGCTTGCTTCCCAAAATATTCTATTCTCGTCAGGTTTACACGTGGAGGTAAATACCTCTCGTAGCTACCACAATATCAACACTCACTCCTAGCTAGAGAGGTATTTGAAAGTAATGGTCTTGAGCGCAAACATACAATTTACCTGGTAGCATCAACATAGTCATATAGACTATCTCATGACTAAATCATGAGAACCATCATCACTATTAGTGTCATCAGCGTCATCATCTCTCGAAACCATACTCCATATGAGCAATCAGACATGATGCTGGATAAGTCACTCAGTCCACATAGTGACACAAGAGCCATTCTTCTAATCCGGACATATGTCCTAGAAGAATAAATGTTCTGAACCATTTTCCATCTGGGAAATCTCTGTCCATTGATCTTCCATCTAGCTGATAATCATTTCCAACACTACTGATAGTCTTCAAGGTAATCAAAAAAATCTCATTCAATAGAACACAACTATGTCTATCCATAGTATCACACAACTACAATCAAGTGGTACACTGCCACACCAAGTAGCACACAGATACTTGATCAGTGACATATAGTCACAATCAGTGGAACACATCCACGACAATAGCATACATCTACTGTCTGGAGACATACAGTTTCCATAACAATCATATCATCAACCTGCACATAAAACATTGTTATGATATATAAACTGAATCATCTGGGCCATTCTTCCACTCACATCTATGAGATCTGGAAGAGCATCTTCCCTAAGAAAGTAAAACATCAATGATAAGTTATTTGGACTATTATTCTCAAGCAAGGAAGAATAACTATCCTGATTTCTAAGCATGGACCATTCAACTATTTGGACCATTCCTCCGGCAATAAACAAAGTGCAACCTAGAGAGAATAAATATGCCCTAGGGAATGTCTGTCCCTGATTGTTGAGCTTGGAGCATTCACCTATCGAGGCCATTCCTCTGGCAATAAACAAAGTGCAACCTGGAGAGAATAAATTTTCCCTAGGGAATGACTATCTGGACCGTTTCCTAAGGAAATGACTATCCTGCACCAACCTCCAAAATGGACCATTCTTCAAAACTAATCACAACTGTGAGCTTCGAAAGAATGATTGTCCAGTGAGGCAGACCAGTCTTCTTGACCATTACTGAGAGTGACCATCAAGAAGAGAGACTTTCCTAGACCATTCCCTCTGTTAATAACAAGGGGAATCGTTTCCTCTGGTACATCAATAATCCATCAAACCATTTTCATTACAAAAATGACCGCTCGATCTAGACCATTTTCCGAACTGGAAAATGCCTGTCCGTAAGAAATCTCAAACCACTTTCCGAACTGGAAAGGAACTGCTCATCCTGGACCATTTTTCGATCTAAAAAATGACTATCCATAAATCAATAACACATCAGTGCTCCCTCCCAACCTGGGAGTCATATATTCCTTTTTCAATAAGGAATTTGTCTCCATGAGCTCCGGCTTGAGTACACAAACTCTTTTATCTTGAACAAAGGCTTTACCAAAATGTCTTCTTATCTACTCATCTGTGAAGATATATATTGGAGAACCACTTCTCCTTTATAGAATTCATCACGAAGAATGTAATGCTTAATCTCAATGTACTTCAGTCTTTCTGGAACACTGGTTTTTTGAAGGCTTCATATAGCTTTGATCATCATAGTTGAATTTAGCTCTTTTGTTTCCTGCTAGCTCATAACATTGTGGCAAGGGTCAAACTTGGAACATATCCAAGTGGTACTTCTTATGTCATCATGAGAGCTTTGTCATGGATTGGCAATACATCATCCTTGAGTTCTGAGTAACCATTCAGATACAATATCTTTGTTATAGAAGTTTTTTCACCACACTTCTGTTGTGCATTGGAGGCTCCACACCAAGTTGTTTGAATCCATACAAAACCTTCTTCCATATGCATACATGAGTCTCTTCTTGGTATACCTCAAATCCTTGAGGTTTTTATACATATGTTCTTTGTTCAATTATTCTGGAGAACATTCTTTTCATTCATCTGATGTAAACTCCAACCCATGGATATTGTGGATGATAAAATGGCTCATGTAGAGGTATGTCTGGTTTACTAGAACAAGCAATCATCATAGTCTTCTCCCTCCATATGGGAGAAACCTCTAGTTCTAGATTTCACAATGCTTACATCTATAAGTCTTCCATACACTGTTCTTCATCACAACTTTCATTTCCTCTGCTTGATTGATTTTAGTGAGTTCAGGTCAGGTTCATAGTCTTGTGATTCTCGATACAATGATTGGTTTTTTTGTCTTTTCTTTCTCTTTTGGAATCTTCATGTTCTTTCTTATGATTTTATTTAGCTCTTAGGTCGATGGAGTTTTCTATAGATTCCATGCCCTGAAGATTCCAACTTATTTCTTTCATCATAGGATCATGGATGTGTATGGAAAATCAGGGATAATTGAAGGCTTCTTTTCAAAGAATACTTCTTCTAAGGTCACATTGAACACGTGCTTCTTTTTCATGGTTGATTCCATGGATATATACTTCATCATCTTCAATGAATAATATAATTTACGATTATATCCCTCCCAATCCTTGCTTCATGCATGAATGCATGATCTTCTTTTGGAAATATATAATCGGCTCTCTACGTCTAGGAGAGTCCATGCTTCTGTCTGCATCCTTATTGCCTTCTGCAAAGTGTCAAAAATAATTTTCCAATTTCCTCTTGATTGTTGACTTCTTTTTGTCTTTAATTCTTCTAGGTTTCTTCAAGATTGATTTTGATTTTGGCTTATCTTGCAATTGTTACTTATGTAATATCTTCCACATGAATTGTTACTAGGGGTTGTTGATGTACTTCATCCTTTCATGTGTATTGTCTAACTTGTATTCATAGTTTAAACAATCCTTATCTTGTTGTTCTTCCATAGGTATAGTTTCTCTTGGAATATATTATCTTGTAGGAAATAGATATGCAAGATATGTATAGAAAACATGGTATGTACAAGAACTATGAGGAGTATTGTTACCTTGTCTTAGAATAATAAGTTTGTTTAATCCTGCTTAGTCTTCTTTGAAGGTTCCTTTTCTTAGACAATTGATGCTTCGTGTGTTTCCTTCCTTTTCTTTAGCTTGGGACAATGATTCTTGTAGTGACCATATTTTCGATAGTTGAAGCATTGTATTTCTGACATATTTTTCTCTTGATTTGGCTTCTTCTTGGAGCCAAAGTTCCTTTTATTCCTGAAATTATTGAACCTTATTGTGAAAGCTTGATCATCATATTTCTTTTGGGGTTTATTTTTTGCACCGATCCTTGATTCTTATTGTGCACAACAAGTCCAAAGTTCTTCAAATGTAGGATACTCCTTCCTTGTGTTCATGCTTGTGGTAAATGCATCCCATGTCTTGGGAAGACCATTGAGTACTATGTTTACCAATTCCTTCTAGTTCTCTATTAACGAAGAGATTCTCTTCAATAACTTTTAGTTCATCTATTAACGAAGAGATTCTCACAAAGTACGATGTTATGTGGTCATCATCATTCATCTTCATGTCACGGAGCTCATTCTTCAGACTCATTACTTGTCCAGTGTTTCTAACTGAGAAGAGGTTTGTTAGGTCATCGTACATCTTCTTAGATGAATCAAGATGGGAGATGTAGGGTATCGGGTGGTATTTTATAGAATCCACTATGATACTCATGGAATTGATGTCATTGTCTTTGAACTTCTCCATAACTGCAATGTTCTGCAGTTCCTTTTCTTTTCCTTCTTCAAACTATGTTTCCACAATCTTTCCTTTCACGATAACCAACACTTTGTTCTTGGCAAGGATGAGATCAATTCTTGTCTTCCATTTTCTAAAGTTAGAAGCCCCATCTAACTTGTTTTTTAACTTCATAGAGTAATTCATGGTTGCCTTGACTTGGTCAACCCTAGATTTGACGAAAAACTTAACCTTGACGTCTTAGCTTGCTAAGAGTACCAGGAGATGCGCTAGGCTAGGGTGCACTAGTCTATCCGAAAATTAGGTCAATTAATTCACTTAAGCTGCCTCAACGAGAGGATTAGGGTTTTTGCAACTGCATCTGTTAGTAACCCTAGCGACAATGCTTTGGTAATTACTCCTGCTAGAAACCATAGCGACAGTTCTTCAATGATCTTAGTATCCTTATGGCTATGCTCTCTTCTAGTGGTTAGAATGAATGAAGGAGGTGTGGGCCCATAACCTGTTAGAATATAATGGATGTGCTCATTTAACCATAGACAATATCACTGTTTTCACCCAACCATAGGCCAAAGCCACCCCCGAGCACCTTAACCTTGACATAGATTCATTATGGAAGCAAAACCTAGGCTAGATATCCAAACAAGATAGTGCACCTCTCTCCAAGGATAACACACCAAATAAGAGTAACAAAATCTGATCAGATTCTCCAAACCATAACTAAGAGAGAGTCCAGGCCAAAAATGAAATCTGTTAGCTGCAACAACTACAATGACAACTCTCCTCCAAACTTGCGCACAAACTGGCCAATTGCAGTGCACACAAGTGTTTCTTCTGCAATTATGAGAATTCCTGCCAGAATGAAGACTGACCTCCTATATTTGTACTAAAACTGGAAAATTTCCTGGGCCGACTTCTCATTCTGGGTGCCTATTTACTTAGTATATAATATTTCCTTTAGCCAACTTCTTCTCTTGGAGGCTAATAACCTAATATAAATTATCCTCTTGAGCCGACTTGTTGTCTAGGTTTATTAGCCAAATAATTTAGGGTTTCTTCTTCCTTCCCGAAATATTCTATTCTCGTCAGGCTTACACGTGAAGGTAAATGCCCCCCACAGCTACCACAATATCAACACAACCTACACCAAACAACTTGTACCAATAACCTCAACCATGCATCAACCTGTACCTCAACCTATAATCAATCTGTACCATAAACAAGTGCATCAACCATGCACCAACCTGTACCTCAACCTGCAAACCTTCCTTAAATTTAACAATAAGAGACTAGCATTTTCATCAAAATTTACTTTAGTCTCACATGACTAGTTTTGGATTAGTCAACAACCCTAACTTGAAATAATCTTAACTATGTACCTGTAATGAATAAAGATCTTAAAATAGTACACAATGTTCTTCATTGTGTTTTATGCAATTCCTCAAGGTTTTACTACTTGGAACCTATCATAAAAGGATTTATAGAAAAAATGGCATACCTTGTTGAATTATGGCTTATTCTAGAGAGTGAACTTATAGAGCGTGCCCCACAAAGAATATTTGTTGTATGGATCTAAAAATTGTTCACAGAATACTACAGACTATATTCTAACCAACACATTTGGTCTTACTTAATTTGTATCTGTTATTAAGAAGTTATGATGTTTTTACCCGAAACACCTGGTTTAGACTAGTTTCAAGACTAGCCACAAACCCTATTTTCCATGGAGTGTAACTCCAAAAATAAAACGACCCACAAGATGAAATTATTACCACAAATACTTGGATATGTTTCCTCAATGGCCTCCCAATTTTATGGTTTGAGTCATTCTAGAAAGAAAGTTATTGCGAAAATGGTGAGATGACCTATAAATAACATACCTTAGAAAGCATCATTAAAATAATTTATCCTCCCTTGAATTTTGGCCTTATTTACTTCATCTTCCCTCTAAAATTCAGTTTAGATATCCTTTGGTTACCTCCCTCACCTGTAGATATTCAATATGCTCAAGTGTGATTGAAATGAGAGAGCCTTGCCTCTTATTTATACTTTCATGTAGCTTCCTTAGAAGCATGTTCTAGACCACTTTTTCCACATAGCCACTTTGTCCACATAGTCACCTATGTTCAACTTTGTCCAATTTTCCACTTGTCCATATATCCAATAGCCACTTGACTACTTAACCCATTTTCCTTATTTTAGGGTTAACCTTTTCATAACCACTTTCCATAATTAGAAAGTTCTTCATTTACTTTATTATTTAAATAATCCTCCTTGACTTTGTCACTTCACTTTGTCATTTAAATAATCTTCTTTGACTTTGTTACTTCACTTTATTATTTAAATAATCCTCTCTGACTTTGTCACTTCACTTTCTTATTTAAATAATTTCTTCTTTGCAAGCGCTTTGACTTGTTTGACCTTCTGGGACTTCAAGCCAACATATGAGGGTCCTCCAACTTCGTAAGGCCATAACTCTCAAACCATGAGGAGTTATGTGACGTTCCACATACCACCAGAAATGGCATGACATGTACTAAACATCTAGAATAGTCTTACCTGTAAACATATCAAAAGTCATACCATTATACATAAAACAAACTTGGGTCCATTACCCAAACCTTTGTTCTACCAGACTTTCTTCAAGGGTTAGCATCAATGACAACCAACCCAATTAATCAACAATATGGCCCATACAACCAATGCAAAAACTAAGGACTAGGGATCAACAATTAGCGCCCAGCTCGAGGCCACATGGCAATGCCCATATGACCATGGGCCCGGGTAAAGGGGATTGGCACGCCATATGTTCATTTTTGGGGTTTTCAACCAGAGATTATAATTTTATTGATATTTTAGCTTGATTTTGGGGGATTTTGGCCATTTTTGGAGGATTTAGAGCCCTTTTTGAGGCCAGATCTTGGGGGGAAGTTGGGAGGTTGTTGCCAACTTCTAGCCTATATAAACCATAGGTTCTTGGAATAATTATACAGGTTCAAATAAGGATAAATGTTGAGGAATTTGACAGTCAAAGCCATTTTTATGCAGGGAAGCTATTGAGGAGAGCAACTTTGTGGGCCATTTCTAGGAGATTCGTTCATCCATTTTTAGTGTCATTAGTTGTGTTAGGTTCTAGATATCTAGCAGAACATGTCCATATCAGTTTGTAATCCATTTGACACTTTTATTATGTTCTTTCAAATATTTGAAGAGAAATAAGAAAGCCTCACCCACTGAGATAAAGGCCCAGAGACGTAGGCGATATTGTCGAACTCCGTTAGCAATTTTGTTGTTATGGTTTGTTGATTCTTTGTGTTCATTTATAGATTTGTATATCTTATTATGGTTGCCATGTTAAATATTTAATTCTTCCTCTTTCTTCAAATTCCTAAATGGTTAATGAACTCATGTTTTAAAACTTAACCATAGTCTTTAAAATATCTTTTTGGATCAAGTGGTATCAGAGCAGGTTGACGGTTGGTTTTTGAGTTTGCATGATTACCAGGGAAAAGATGAATCATGGTGAAGGCGAGCTTTTTGAAGAGAATCCTAAGATTGGATCGAGAAAGATAACTTCTCAAAGTGAGAAGATGGAATCGGAAGAGGGACTTTCTCATGACGAGATAGAGTTTCGAAAGACCTTCTTCACCATGTCAGAGATGATGAAGGTTTTATATGATGATTATTTGGAGCGGAAGAGACCGATTCTAGGTGAATATTCAAAGGCCAAAACTAAATAAGGAGAGGATCCTCCTAAAACTCCTCCTTCACCTCCTTCTTCTCGATAATCTTATTCTTCTTCAAGTACAAGTTCCAAGTCCACGGCATGAAAACATTCCCATAAACATAAAAATGATATGCCTTTACTTAAGCTTGATGTGAAGATTGAATTACCCATGTATGATGGTGAAGTCAATGCAGAGAGGCTTGATAACTGCGTCATACAGATGGAGGTTTATTGCAGTGTGCAAAAAATTGAGGATGAGGCAACTCAAATTGAATTAGACTCGCTTCAACTTGCAATCACAACACTCATCTGGTGGAAAAGTAAGTTGCAAAATGGCACACAACAAGTGGGTAATGTATTTCCATCATAGCAATTTTTTTTTTCTGCACTTAGAAAACAATTTTATCCTTCAGGTTATAAAGAGAAGGCTTTAATAGAATGGCAAGGTCTTAAACTAAGAAAATGACACAGAGTACAAGAATACACAGATGAATTTCGTAAGATGGGATTAATGTTAGACATTCCTTTACATACCTAAGAAACTCTTATGAAGTATATAGGAGGTTTACCTGCACACATTCGTAACAATGTATTTATGTTTGGACCTACTAATATTAATGAGGTTTCTGTTAAAGCAACATACATTTAGGCAGGGAAAACATGAGTTGTTGTATATTGGGAATTATCTTCAAGAAAAGAGGACAAAGGGAAGTGGAATGGAAAGAAGGAAAATTCAGTGGCAAGAAAGGAAGAGAAGCTCTCTTGCAAGCATTGCAAGAAAGAAGGGAATGATGATGACCATTGCTGGAAATTGAATCCAAAGAAGAGACCGAAGTAGTTCAAAGAGAGGAAAGGGAGGCAAACAGTTGCAACAACATCATGACCAATAGACTTGGGATCAGATTCGGGTGATGAATCTAAAATCACAGTGGTTGGTTGGACATGTAAAATTGGTGATGGATATGATTCAAGAAGTAAATTGTTTCACATAAGGCTCGTAATGAGGAATACTAAGGTCAACACATTGATAGATAGTGGATCTCAATCTAACTTGATTTCAAAGGAAGTGGTTAAACAATTGGGATTAAACACTCAGATGCATCATAAGACTTACTCACTTAAATGGATAAGAAACAACCATAAATTTGATGCAGTGCCCCTACCTCAGTGGGGTATGCCGACCTACTGGTCACTGGATCTTCTCAAATCTCAAGCTGGAGAATCTCTTCAGGTCCTTGCTGGAACCTCTACAAAATCAAATCCAAAGGTCCTTATGAACTCTGCCCTACACGAATTAGCACTGAGTGTGAGCTCTCCCCCATGCGATCACCGGTGGTGACCGCAGGCCTTACCTAAAGGTGCTTCACACTTTTTGACCTTAGGTATTCTATTATGGGTCAACCTTGACTCTTCACACTCCCGATTTCCGACTTACCAAAATAGATCCTAGTGCTAGCTAGCTCCTCCCTTATCTCTCATCCATATGACCCCTTGCTATGACCTGGGGCCAAATCCTCCAAGTGCATTGGGACTTCGCATTTCACGAAGGTGGAAGTTAGTCCATACCCTTTCATTAGATTCCCGAAATCTGAACTCCCGATTTCATATCAACGGTCCACATCTCCCATGATCTAATGACTCAGATCAATTCTTCATGAATCAGGACTTTGCATGTCGCAAAGTTGGAGGACTTTTCACCTCCCTTCTCCCGATCCCCAATATCTACTTGGACAATCAATGATCCATGTTCTCCCTTGGATCGAGGATTGCGATCAAATTGAGAACTCAAACTTCACAAGTTCTCAAAAACATTACCTCGGGCTTCTCCAATATGGGAATCAATGAAACATTGATTCTTTGCCACGTGTCCTGCCCAGCTCCAACAACTAGGATTGTTGCAGCTCTTAGATCTTTAGGTACTCGCCTGTGCACTTCAAAGAGTTGAAATGCGTACACATTCCCTGGATCCAAAAACTGTTGATTCACACGCTCCCATATCTAACATTCCATATCTGATCTCCTCCTCAACCCTTCTCCTCTGATTCAATGGATGTTGATCTAACAGTCTAGGCTCCTCTCGCGATCCAACGGCTCAAATCAACTCTCCTATTCTACTCCTTGGCTGAAGTTTCTAAGAAATTATGTCAAATGCTCTTCTCCTACAATTGGCATGACTCTCTCTTGGCAGCCATCTTCTGGGTTTGGACTGTCCAACCAATCCTCCAACATCTTCATCTCTTGCTCCCATTGAGTGAGAACTTCATCTAAGTTCTCCTCTTTTTCTGTTGGGGTAGACATCAGTATATGCTCCTTCTCTTCTTCCTCTATGACAGTCACTGTTGGATGTCCTTCCTCTATTGTGGCATCTACAACACATGCATTGGCCTCAACTGGGTTATGTGAGAGGAATACCTCAATTCATCCAATGATCAGAATGTATTTCCGATCCTCCTCCAATGTGATGGAAGTACTTAAATTCTAATCATATTCATTCACATGGCCTACAAACCCACATGAATCTTCACCTATCAACACTCCTTGTTGATATGAACTCTCCACAAAGTCTGTGAAACTCTCAAACAATCTCATCTCTTTCCCTTTGCCCACCTAGAAATTTGAGATTTCTTCCCTTCTTCCCACTTGCCAGGTTACGATATCTCCCAATGATCCCATCTCATTTCCCACCTGGAAATCTAAACTTTCAGTATTGCCCACCTAGCAGACTTTGAGATCATCCACTAATGTTCTTTCCAATTTTTGGATCATAGATGTGAACCATTTCCTCTTCATTTCTGAGGCTCTCCACATGCCTCAGCCACCTCTTTAACAACTGTTGTTATCCTCTGGCCAACAATTTCTGAATGGGCCATTTTCATTTCCTCTTCAGAGGCCATTCATACCTCCAGTGTACCTTGGACTCATGTTGCATCTTCAACACTAACCTTTCCATTTCTGCTCTTATCTCTATGAGCTCCTTGTCAATTTCTTTTTTAGATTCTGCTTAATTTGAAAAGGCATGCTATGGCGCTGAATTGTCCCACCACGTGGGATCTGCTGACGATGCTTCTGGATCATACTCCATGGTTGGGAAAATCATGAGCCCCTGCTCATGGCTCCCTCTACCCTATTGTTGAGATCCTCCAGGGTCCCATACTTTCTCTTGGAGCTATTTATCTGCTCCTTTTCCTCGCTTCTTCTTTTTCCCTGCTTCTCATCCAGGTTTTCTTCTGTCCCATACTTATCTGATGACTACTTCTTGTGCTGCTTCCAACATCAATCACTTTATCTCCTCTATTTCTTTATCCATCTATTCCACTGGCTAGTTTCCCCCCTGCATTATGCTCTATTGCCTCTTCTCTTCATCAATTTCCAACTTAATTTGTTGGATGAGATGCCTTTGCATATTTACCCTTCTCTCCAGGGCTTCTAGCTCTTCACACAGGTAAAAAATATCCATGCTATCTACTGCTTCCTCCTCTATTGTAGGTTCACATTCTACAATTATCTCTTTCTCATATTTCTGGCTGAAAATTTTGAGCCATTCCTCTGAATTCTCTTCCTTCTCCATCTCTTGGGCACATTGAAATGTGTGCTCTTTCTCCTTTTTACCAATCTGATCAATCTGATCCTTCATGTTATATTCATCTCTTGTAGCATTATCTTGCCACCCTATTGCATACTCTAGTTCTGCAGTCTCACCACTAAGTTGTTGCTCAACTTTCTCCCCAGGCTGGTATTCTCCCTCTTTTATTGCATGCTTCAGGGCTGCAATCATCTCCTGTTCAACTCCCTGGTTGAAGTTTCTAAATAATTCCGTCGAATTCTATTCTCCTATAATATGCATGACTGTCTCTTGGCAACCATCTTCTGGGTTTGGATTGTCCAACCAATCCTCGCACATCTTCATCTCTTGCTCCCATTGAGTGATAACTTCATCTGAATTTTCCTATTTTTCTGCTGGGGCAGTCATCAATATCTTCTTCTTCTTTTCTTCCTCTGTGACAGTCACTGCTAGTTTTCCTTCCTCTATTGTTGCATCTGGAACACATGTGTTGGCCTCAACTGGGCTATGTGATAGGAATACCTCAATTCGTCCAATGATCAGAATGTATTTCTGATCCACCTTTGTTGTGATGGGAGTACTTAAATTCTCATCATCTTCATTCACATGGCCTACAAACCCACATGAATCTTCACCTATCAACACCCCTTGCTGATATGAACTCTCCACAGAGTCCACGAAACTCTCAAACAGTCTCATCTCTTGTCCCTTTCCCACCTAACAATTTGGGATTTCTTCCCTTCTACCCACTTGGTAGTTTATGAGGTCTCCCAATGATCCCATCTCATTTCCCACCTGGCAATATGAACTTTCATTAATACCCACCTGGCAGTCTTTGAGATCGTCTAATGATGTTCTTTCCATTTTTTGGCTCACAAATGTGAACCATTTCCTCTTCATCTATGAGGCTCTCCACATGCCTTGGCCACCTCTTTAACAAATTTTGTTGTTCTCTGGCCAACAATTTATGAATGGACCATTTTGATTTCCTCTTCAAAGGCCATTCATACCTCCAGTGTACCTTGGACTCATGCTTCATCTTCAACACTAACCTATCCATTTCTTATCTTATCTCTATGAGCTCCTTGTCAATTTATGCTCTACTTTTCTTCTGCCAGTCTCCTCTTTGACCATGCTCATGGCTTTCAATAGCCATATTTTCTGCCATCAATATTTATAGACCTTCAATGGCCATCTTTTATGCAACAATATTTACAGACCATCAATAATCTATCTCCTCCTTCACCTGTTGTCTACAGGTGAACTTCAACTTCCGATACCATTTGATGTCATCAGATTATCTCTTATCACTTTCTCACCTTTGCCTATAATCTGCAGACATAATTCAACTTCAACACCACTTGATGTAGTCAAAATGTCTTCTCTATCTCCTCTCCTTTTCCTGACATTTACAAGAAAAAATATTACTCTTATACCACTTCATGGTATCAACCAATCTCCATTCATCATCTCTCCTTTGCCTACGATATGCAGAAAAAGTATTAAGATTTGATACCACTTGATGCAATTCCCCCACCTGAGCGGGGTCTGCCGACCTCCCAGTCACTAGATCTTCTCAAATCTCGAGCTGGAGCAAATCTTCAGGTCCCTGGTGGAACCTCTACAAAAACAAAATCCATAGGTCCTTATGAACTCCACCCCATGCGAATTAGCACTGAGCATGAACTCTCCCCCATGCAATCACCAATGGTGACCACAGGCCTTTACCTAAAGGCGCTTCACACTTTGTGACCTCGGGTATTCTGTTATGGGTCAACCCTGACTCTTCGCACTACCGAGTTTTGACTTACCGAACTAGAGCCTAGTGCTATCTAGCTCCTCCTTTATCTCTCATCCATATGACCCCTCGCTATGACCTGGGGCCAAATCCTCCGAGTGCGTTGAGACTTCGCGTTTCACGAAGTTGGAAGTTAGTCCATGCCCTTTCCTTGGATTCCTGAGATATGAACTCCCAATGTTAGATCAACGGTCCACATCTCTCGTGATCCAACGACTTAGATCAATTCTTCGCGAATCGGGACTTCGCATGTCGTGAAGTTGGAGGACCACTCACCTCCCTTCTCCTGATCCCTAATATCTCCTTGTACAATCAATGGTCCACGTTCTCCCTTCGATCGACAACTGCGATCAAATCCTGAACTAAGACTTTGCGAGTTCTCACAACCCTTACCTCGGGCTTCTCTAATATGTGAATCAGTGAAACATTGATTTTTCACCACATGTCCTGCCTAGCTCCAATGACTAGGATTGTTGTGGCTCTTAGCTCCTCAATTAATTGCTTGTGCACTTCAAAGAGTTAAAATGCGTAAACCTTCCCCGGATCCAATGGTTGTTGACCCATGCACTCCTAGATCTAATGGTCTAGATATGATATCCTCCTTGATGCTTCTCCTCTAATTCAATGGATGCTAATCTAACGGTCCAAGTTCCTCTCACGATCCAACGGCTAAGATCAAATCATGAGTTCACATTTCGAGACTTTGGGAATTAGCTTCCTCCATTCTTCCAACTTCTGAATGTGTGAATTCCAAAGGACTTCCACTATTATACTCCACACAACTCTCCTAGATATGATGGTTGTCAGATCACTTACCACCTTCCGAATGAATATTGTCCATCTGTCTTCTGTCTTTGATGGTCACCCACTGGATGTGCTCCTCCCCCCGAGTTTTCACTTTCTTCCCTGACTTCGAAGATTTCCAATGTTTCGAAGATCGCAACCTCTGATATACCTCCTGCTAGCCCCGTGTCTTTGGGTCTCGTCTATGTTTCTGAAATCGTTGTGTCTCCTGAGATTTGATAACAAAACTCGACCTAGGCCCTAATGCACCCTTGAGCTTTGCGTGCAACTTTTCACAATATATTTTGAGCTTGGGACTTGGAATAAGTCTGCTCTTACACACTCCTTTTTCTATCTCTTCTAAGCTTTCATCTTGTTCAGTCTATAGGGAACACATCCCTTGTATTTTCCTCCAAAGGGAAATTTAGTGCCCTCCTAGCAACCCCCGACTCAATGCACACCTTGCGGAGATATCCTACAAAGTATTCAATAACTCTATAAGTGTTTTCTCCTTGATACTGTCTTCTCTCTGAACTCAAAATAGAGTTCTTTTGTGCACTCCTTGCACCTTCTCAATGCCCTCCTGGTAGAACTCTATAGAATCTTCAACAATTTTGTTCTTTGTTCTGTGCCTTCTCTGCACAGTCTTCCCTTCAGAGTATTCAGTAACTCTGCGAATCTTTGAGTCTGTGAATTATTCTATTGTGCCCTCTTGGCACGTTCTTCCTTTAATACGATTTGAGATTCGAATGTGCACTCCTTGCATTGGTTCATAGAGTCTTGAATACTCTATTGTGCACTCCTTGCACAGTCTAAAGAACCCCCCAAAAAATTTCACATTAAACAAAGATAGCAGAATCTATCTTCCTACTGCAGATGAAAACTATCATGTGTCTACAATATACATTCATAAAACATATAAATGCACAAACAATCTTGTGCAGGAAAAATTGTTGTCTTTTTCATTAATATGAAAATCTGATTACAATATGTGCAGGCTAGACTGTAACAGAGTCTCATCTCTCTCGAAACAAACTATTCTACCTCAACACTCCTCAAACAACCTCATTTGGGCATGTTGTGCATCTATCTATACATAGGAAGGTTCCTAGGGTTCCTTCCAACTACCTCTCCTATTGAAGTAGAAACTAAAAACTAATCAAACTCCGTTACATTCAAGACTGAGAGTGAAGCTCCTAGATCTCTCATGATCCTTTGAATTTGGGATCTGTTGAATTGTCCCACCACGAGGAGGTGATAGGTGTCACTTGGTTTCATCACTTTGGGGATGAGTTGGCACTATACAGATTTGACGTGTGTCACTGTATGGATGACATGTGGCAATCTGTACAGTGACGTGGCCCAATGAGAGGTGGACACATGGTCGTATGGATGACAATTGGGCATACGGTAGGATGATGTGGCATGTGACTGGGCAGGTGACTGTGCAATACTGATGACATGTGGCAGGTAAATCAGTACGACATGTGGCAGGTACGATGGTGACATGGAAGTGTTGACTGGGTTGTACGATCGATGATGTGGCAGATTGGCTAGGTCGTTGCATAAGCAGTACAGGCCAATCCCAGGGTGACACATGGCCCAATCACAGAGTGCCACATGGCACCCTAGATTTTCCCAAGGTTGGTTGGGTAAAAGTTTTGTTCCACCTTCGGGGGAATCGAACTCGCAACCTCTCGGCATGCCAACGACCTAACCCCAATGCTCTAACCAATCGTGTTATCTATGTGACTTGGTTGATAAATGACGCATATATTATAAGTGTTGATATGGTGCACGTGTTGGGGGATAGGCTCCGGTTGGCGGGCGCCATCCCTGACCGACCAGGAGCTAGACCAGGGGTTGCCGAGATGATGAAGGGCACATGGAGCAATAACGATGTGGCCATATGGACCATACGACCAACGCAACAACTAAGGACCCGAGCTCAATTGTTAGCGCCCAGCCCGAGGCCACATGGAAATGACCATATGACCATGGGCCCATGTAAAGGGGTTTGGCATTCCATATGTTCATTTTTTGGTTTTTCAACCATAGCTTATAATTTTATTGAGATTTTAGCCTGATTTTGGGAGATTTTGGCCATTTTTGGAGGATATGGAGCCCTTTTTGAGGCCAAATATTGGGGGGAAGTTGGGAGGTTGTTTCCAAATTCAATTCTATATAAACCACAGGTTATTGGAAGCCTTAGACAGGTTTGGAAAAGGAGAAATGTTTAGGAATTTGACAGTCAAAGCCATTTTTATGTATGGAAGTTATTGAGGAGAGAAAATTAACGAGCCATTTTTGGGAGCGTTGTTCATCCGTTTTCAGTGTCGTCAGTTATGTTGGGTTGTATAGATCTAACAAAACACATCCATATCCGTTTTCAATCCATTTTACACTTTTTTGATGTTCTTTAGAAGCTTTGAAGAGAAATAAGAAAACCTCACCCACTGAGACAAAAGCCCAAAGACGTAGGCGATATTACCAAACTTCGTTAACAATTTTTTTGTTATGGTTTGTTGATTCTTTGTGTTGATTTCCAGATCTGTATATCTTATTATGGCTTCCATGTTAAATCTTTAATTCTTCTTCTTTCTTCGAATTCCCAAATGGTTAATGAACTCATGTTTTAAAGCTTAACCATAGTCTTTAAAAGATCTTTTCGGATCATCAACCATAGCCAACCATGGTCATGGTCAACCTCACTCAACCATAATGAAGGACAACCATGGTCAACCATAGCTAACCTTTCCTTCCCAACATCTACCAAGGTCTACTAAAGTAAACCATGGTCATGGTCAACCATAATCAACCATAGTCATTTTCAATTAAAGTATTATTGTATTAGTACTTAAATAATATATTATTAATGTATTAATACTTTAGTAATGTATTTATTAAGCCATTAATACTTTAAGAATGTATTTATTATTGCATTATTAATTTATTAATAATTAAATATGTTACATTAAACATTAATATATTAATACTTTTCTAATATATTTATTAATTCACTTAATGTATTAAAGACATGAAATAAATTTTTTTATTATTACTTTAACAATGTATTATTAATCTCTTACTTTATTATTACATTAATACTTTAACAATGTAGTAATTAATATTGTATAAATGTATTATTTAATTAATACTTTATATTATACATTTATGTAAATTAAAAGTTTAATTTATACATTATATTAATATAATAATGTATTACTTAGTAATGTATTTATTAAAAATGTATTAATTAATTAATCAATTAAATTAATACATTACAATATACATCAATATCATTCATAGTCATGATCATAAAAAACCATGATGATGGTCCACTATAATCAACCATAATCATTTTCAATAAATGTATTAATGTATTAATATTTTAATAATATTTTTATTAATGTATTATTACTTTAATAATGTATTTTAATGTATTTTAATTTATTATTGTATTAATACTTTAATAAGGTATTAGTTAAAAATGTATTAATACATTAATTAATTCATACATTACATTATTAATGTATTAATATTTAATATGCTACATTATGCATAATGCATTAATACTTTAATTTATATATTACAAGAATGTAATAATGTATTCTTAATGTATTAATAGTTTATTAGTGTACATTATACATTAATGTACTTAGTGTATTACTACTTGACTAATGTATTAATACTTTAGTAATCTAATTTTTAATGCATTCAATGTATCCATTGATATATTTAATGTATTAATTTATTAGTGTATTATTACCTTATCAATGTATTAATTAATTAATTAATTACATTACATTATTAATCTATAAACCATTTAATATGTTATATTAGACACTAATATAACTAATACTTTCATTTATAAATGTTTATTATAGATTATATTAATGTTAGATTACACATCAATGTATCAATGCAATGTATGGGTACTTTAATGTATTATATTTACATTAATGTAATACATTATACATTAATGTAATATATTACTAAATACACTAAATACATTAATGCATTACATTATCAATGTATCAATCAATTAATATTTTACATTTATACATTAATAATTTAATACATTTATCAATCAATTAATACTTTAATTTACACATTTTTTATTATATATTAAATAATAGTTATATATTAAATTAATGTAATATTAAATTATTATATTAATTAAATGTATTAATATATTAATTAAATGTATTAATATATTAATAGTCGTTCACAAAGCATGTTAACCATCAACTAACAACAACCACTTTTATAAAGTGGTTGTTGCTAATATAAATATACTCTTAAGTCATACAACCCACACATACCAAATACAGTGCATATCTCAATGATTACTAAGTCACTACTTGGTATCCGTCTTTGTTTCTATTTTTAGAACTGAATCAATGTCGGTTCAGCCATTTCAACTTCTTTCGTTACGATGTCTCATATTAATTAAATGTTGTTTAACACATTATCTTTGTCATCTAACACCTTTAATATGCCTGCTCTAGTTAACGATCAATGCTCTAGTTAACGATCAACCTAAGGGGAAGGATATTAATGTTTATATCAATTTTAAAATAATAAATATGATTAATGTCAAATTCTACAACATTCTTGCTTACGTGGCATTCATAATTACTATAGTTTTTTATTGCTAACCTATCGAATGACATAGCTGGCTAATATGTTGGCTAAATTGTCAACGTTTACCACCAGGTGTCCTGAGTGCAAATGACCCATTTCACAATTCAGTCATCGTGCTTCCTCATCCATGATCAAGGTTTACACTATTAGTCATTTCTCTACGCAACAATCACTACGAAAGGCCTGCTATGAAAGATTGAGGATTTTCATACTTTAGTTGCCACTCCATAAAGTCGTCCATATTTCAATTTGCATCCTCTTATTTTAGGTTTCCAACATCAAGGATTATGAGGATGATTAATTTGTCCACTTTGACTTTATGGTTTCGGGGTTTCTCCTCAATGTATATCTTTTGTTACACATTTTCATAACACCAACTCAAAATTTACATTTGGTATTAATGATTCACACTACAACATTTGGTATTAATGATTCACACTACACTAGGAGGGCCTAAATTCAACTCTTTAAGTTTTAAGATGTTCAATTTCCATTATCCTGAATTTTTCATGTCTAATTATTCTTTTGATTATGAGAATCTTACCCCTTGGGAATTCGTGTGAGAGACTTGAAGATAACTTATTTCATGTGGTTGGTGCATGCACATTCCTCAAAACAAAGAAACATATATTGCTTATACATAAAATTTACTGTGGTAGTTTTGAATCACCTTGAGTCTTTTCCTTTTGTCGAGATATATCGGCATGATGTTAAAGCCACAACAAATATGGGTTGTTAATTTGATTGCTAGGGAGAAGGAAGAAAAAGGAGTGTAATATATTAAATCAACAAAGCCACATCTATGAACTATAAAATCCAGATAAAATACAATCACTTTTTCTTATGTTTCCTAGAAACTCCAAAAAAGTGGAGTTAAATCCCACTTCATCTATGAACTATAAAATCCAGATAAAATACAATCACTTTTTCTTATGTTTCCTAGAAACTCCAAAAAAGTGGAGTTAAATCCCACTTAAATCGTCTTGCAAGTTACAATACAGAGATGGGAAATCTCCCAAACTAAATTATTGTTTACATGAATCAAAGATCCGCTAGCATCCCAGTTTGTACACCCTCTTCAATGCCGGGGACTATTTTCTTCCAAAACCAATGCTTTCTCCATTGAAAAATATTATCTTCCATGGGTACACCCTTAGCTTCTGGCAAAAAGTGGTATCCAAATGCAGTCATGATATAGATCCATAATGTAAATAACAGGAAATTCATGTA
>ML777329.1:1180232-1200364 GCA_009831015.1 Picea engelmannii | reverse complement strand
AGTCCAAACAAATTATTCAGTAAACCCTAGTCATTCCATTCCAAACTAAAAACTCTTTAAATCCAAGCCATTCAAATTCAAACCAAAAAAAATCACTAAACCCAAGTCATGCAAATCCAAATAAAAAAACGGTAAACCCATGGCTTTCGAATTCAAAGCAGTAGCTGTTAAAGCCAAATGACTAAATCATTATATTTAACATGACGAAACTCTATCGAAATCCTTGAACCCAAAACACATTCAAGCCTACCTGATTTGAGAAGCCGATTCCCACTCCAAGCATTATGCGCCCGCTAATGAGCATGGTTAAGTTCATGGCGCCGGCGTTGAGAGCTGAGCCCAAAAGAAAACTGATACCTCCGCTTATAATACTGGTCTTGCGCCCATATTTCCTCGTTACGTGAGACGCAAACAGCGAAGCAACAAGTCCTGCAACGTAGAGGGACGAGGTGAACACAACTAGCCCTTGGTTGTTGTACTTGCAGTAATGGCTATCTTGGGATATTTTATTATGCTTCCTCCTGTACACTGCGGGGAAGAATTTCTCCAGGAATGGGTCCATCGATGTCACTCCGCCTGAGAATCACAACATAATTCAGAATTCATCTGAAAATCCATTAATGCAGCGTCATTTTCTTCTCATGATTATAAGGTCACAGCGTTCTGTACATAAAATAGAAAATGATTGTAAAAACTATTTGAAAACATCGGGCGTACATACCAGATATACCGATATCATAGCCGAAGATGGAACCCCCAATAGCAGCTACCATGCACGCAACAACAACATAGAGAGTTACTCCTCCCTGGTATTGTTCTGCTCTTTCGTTTGACACTCCCACTGCCTCTACACAACCGTCTGCCATCCTCTACTGAAAATAGTGATGGGGATGGAGACTGGATACCCAGTTTAGTGGCTGCATCGTTTAGTCGTGAACTAAATCTTCTATATATAATGTTGAAGGATGTAAATTTGGCCGGCACAGGCAATTTTTCAGAAGTCCGCATGGCCAGAAAACGCACTACTAGCGGTCTGGAGGGGTGCACGGCTTGCATCGTGTACGTCGAACGCAGGGATTGGGTTTATTTTGATTTGAAGTTTCTGAGGACCAGCCGGTAAGTTTGTTCCACTGGTACGTTCAACTCGCACACGAAAGCCCAACATCATTTTGAATCGATATGCTTATATTGGAATTTGGGACAACGACAAAATAGCAGAAGTTGAGGCTCCCACTTTTTCTTTGTTTAGTATCGATACGTTATTTCACTAAACACTCTTTCTATAAAGAGTATAATGTAAATGTCTTATTAACTATATATTAAAGATAAAGAGTATAGTGCAAATGTCTCATTAACTATATTTTATTAACGAAGCCAATCCACTCACTATTACATGCAACTTCAGAGGCTATAAAGAGTATAGTAAGAATGCCTCATTAACTATATTTTATTAAGAAAGCCAAGTGTAAATGTTCACATCCACTCAAATACTATAGTAAGAATGCCTCATTTAGATATATTTTATTAAGAAAGCCAAGTACATTGGAAGTGTAAATGTTCACTGATCCAGTCAAATACTATATGACATGCAACTTGCCATAAGGATTATGGTGATCCATTATTTTTTCCAAGTAGAAAATTTTTCAATATATATTATAAGATGTTTTTAAAAAAAAATACCAGAGTTCCAAATGCCTTCAACCACAGAAATAACACCAAATACAAAACCAATTATTAAACCTTCAACCAGAGAAATAACACCACCCCATTAAAATGTAGTGTATACAAAAATCTAAAATATAATCACACTTCCTCTCTATAATGATCCATAATATTAAAGACACATACTATTTGCCAAGAATCCATCAAAAAACAAACACATATCAGATACAAAAATGGAAAACTATCCAATCCCCCAAAAGCAGCAATTCAGATATAAAGGCGGAGTGTGAATGGGGGTCCTCCTAGCCATCCAACCATTTGAAGAAGTGAATCCTACCTTCTTCGAAAGTGAGTCGACATTCCCATTCTCTTCCCTATTGTTTAACTTCACGAGAAAAACTTTTACCTATAGTTTCCAACGAGCAATGATGACTTGTTTTGTTTTGTTTTAAGTTGTTCTTCGAGGGTTCGATAATGATATAATTTCGGTGGAAATTTTATAAGTGCTACAATCATTGCTGTTTTTTTACCTCTAGTGCGAATATCTCCCACGCCTGATTCATATATTCGATTTACCATTTACAACTATTCGTGGATTCTTAATGTTTGTGTTTCCTTTTCAAGGTTTGTCTTTTGTGTTTGGTTTTCAATGTTTGTCTTTTGCAAAAGAGTTTCCACTAGTAAAACTTTAGATTTACAATTTTATTATGAATTTAAGTGAGGGTGAGAAATAAAACTAGCCATGATGAGTATAATATATTTTCCAACAAAATATCATCAATGCATTTTTTTATTTCCTTATGCCAAGAATAACCTTTCGCAAAACCCTCATTACTTTCGGGCAATGAATTGATGGATAAAGTTTAGGGATTAAAAAGTGTTGAATGGATAAAGTTGAATGATTTGGAAAAAAAATAGATTTTGTGATATAAATTATCTTAATATATTTTTGAAAATATGGAATTTTTCTCATTCCATTTTCAAATGGTTAAGATACTAATATAACAAGTTTCCAAATTTGTTTCATGGACTAGATTTTCATACATTTCATAAAAAACATTTAAAAATTGAAATTGGGCTTTAACAACAACAAATTGCAAACCCCCATCATGATAGTTAAGTAATTCACTTCATAATATTTTTAATGATATCTCATTTTTTCCAACTCACTTTTAAATGGTCATGTTTGAGTCAAACATAAGTTAGTTTTCCTAGACATATGGCAGTTTGTAATAGTTGTAAAACATAAAATCAACTTGGTGGATTTCACATACCCTCATATATCTTTCTATTGCCATATCATATGCATTGCTCTAGTTTCGAGCTACCGAGTAACTTGTGGCTTTTGGAAGTCTGGCCACAGTTGGTCACTCTCAATACAAGTTGAAAGGATTTGGGCATTAAATGAAGTATTGGTTATTTTGTAGTGTCCCCACTACTAAACCCATAAATTTTTTTATACCCATTTAAGCTAAATGCATATAGCAAATTAAAAACTTAAATGCAACTAACAAAAATATTTAACAACATGAATGCAATTCTATTTATATTCACAAAAAAAATCAATTCACTTAAAAATCAGAGTTTTCAAGCACAACAATTAAAACCCATGAATAAAATATTGAGTAGAGATAAATCACTTATCTTTTAATAGAAAATGAGAAATGACTATAGGGGATGGAAATTCCTCTTAACCATATCTTTTTTTCTCCAAATTGCAACAAAAAATCACCCCTAAGATGGGGCTATGAATCCACAAAATAGGGTGTCTCTCACATCCCAATACACTCCCACAAAAAACTAGATTTCCTACAGCTATGCCAAACCCACGAGCTCTCTTCCCCTCAACCCAAAGAATCTAAGGAATAGGATCCCCATTCAATGCACATAGTCCCTCAGGCCTTCCCACTTCCCTCGATGACTCTAGCATAGGTTGGCAAGGAATCTCTATTGTTGGGGACTCCAAGGATGCTAGTTTCCATAGGAAAAATAACAACAATAGCTCACTTCTCTAGGGAAAAATCACACAAAGAATTTGCATGCTACAGGCCCAACAACCTAGTTCTTCATGCATTTACAACTCCAAACAAGCTACCCACAACACCTACTATGGATACCTTCAATATCTGGTGCTCTCCACTCACTGCTCAGAAAACTGCGTGTAAACATTTCCCTCAATGACCATTTGAATTTCCATTTTACCAATGAAAGTTGACTCTCACACTCCCCAATGTTGATTGTATTCAACCCCCATGCTCTCATAACTACGACATGCCACTTTTTACACCAACCCTCTTACATGTGTTTAATGAATGAACTTTTATACACTCAAAAGGAAAATTAGAAAGTTCATACTCAATAATACGTTTTAAGAAGGTGGGTTTGATTAATAACCATGAATATTCCCCCCTTGGACCCCTTATTATACTTTGCCCTCTCTTGTGGAAACTCAACCCCCGATAACTCCATCTATCTCCATCTGTCGTTGACGTCACATTTATTTTTATTAATACAATATAAACTATTTACATATTACATTATTGGGCATGTGGTTGTACATCATATTTACATTACATATCACTAAAATGGGGATTAAATACATGGATGTTACATTCCCCTCCCACTACAAATTGCACTATCCTCGATACACAACACCATACTGGCATACATATGAAAAATTTACATCATAATACTCAATATTTTTACAAGTTCACAACTTCCGCAATAATTCCAACCAACAATCTCTCATTCCCAACAACTTTCACAACCCAAGGAAGTGTGCCCCCTTCTCTACATTGCGATCCCTTAGGTTGTACCACTTCCCTTCCAGCGCTCCATCACAGATCGTACAAGAAATCTTTGAGATTTGGCTCTAGGAACTTTAGCTACCAAAATGGAGTCTTGTGCAATTATATAGAATGTACATTAAATTTTCTTCAAAATTTTCAAAAAATTGTGGGTACTTCTCCCACATAGTCTCCTCATGCTCCCATATTGCATCTTGGCGATCATAGTAGATCCATTGAACCTTTACGAGGTCGATGGCTCTATTCTTGATCACTTTGACTTTTTTTTATCTAGGATGCGCACTGGTTCCACCTAAAAGTCCCTTTTAGATTCCACTTGGATCATAGTCCAATCAATCATGTGGTTAGGATCACACACATATTTCTTCAATAAAGAAACATAAAACACATAATGAATTCTCAGGGATGTAAGAAATGCAAACATGTATGCAATGGGACCTATCTTCTCTAAAAAATTAAATGGCCCATAATATCTCATTGCCAACTTCAAGCAACTTTCCAATCTTAGTGCGATCCTTTTATCTTCTTTTTTTAAAATCACATGTTCGCCTGCTTTAGATCCCATGTATGTCCTTTTTTGTGCACAACTTGTTTGTATATCTGATGCAGGAGCATCGCCCACGACAAGCGAGCCAGCATGGAAGGCAATGAACAGCTGGACAAGCCAGCAAAAAGTTTTTGAATTTTCATCCAAGAGGATGCACCAATGTATAAATGATGCATTTATGAAAGCACATTTTGTATGTGTATCAGACCTCGAGCCATACGCTCTTGTCTGAATTAGATAGAACACATTTAATAGATTTAATGCAGGTAGATAGATGTTTAAGTCTAGATTAGACAGTTTAGAGTTCGAAGAGAGAAAACGGATATAGACACCCTCATTGTATCATTATTCATTAGCAATTCAGATAACTCAGAGAAGCATTCAGAAGAGAAGAGAAAGCAGAGAATTGTATGAAGAACACCTATGTACAGATTTGAGTTAATAGAAGAGAGTCTTTGATTCAAATTCATGTCTGGTGTTGTTTCTCTGTGTATGTGGTTAATGTGCTCTTGAATGTTTGTTTTCTGGATATGCATTTTCTTTGAATATGTTGTGCATGTGATTTCAGGGTTAGAACTGAAGTCTGAGAAGGAAGAGAATGAGTTTCAATTGTTTCTCTATCTGAGCCAGGAGATTCCTGCATAGAGTGCAGTCGAATTCATCCACAAGGAGTGTGTTGATGAGAGCTCGATAGTTTAACACTTATTCTCATTCCCACAGAAGTTGCAGGGGTTGTTGAAGCCGTGCGAAGAGTGTGTAGGCAGAATTAGAGATCTCAGTTGTTAGTCTGAGTAACGGAGTTAGACGACTGCTGCTGCAGAGAGTGCGCAGAGTCTGAAAGATTCAACACTTGGAAAGCATTGAAGGTTGAGAACAAGCAGGGCGTGAAAGCTCAAGAGGGATAGTTCCTTCGTTGTATTGTTGAAAGAGAGCCCAGGAGGTTTGTATTGAGGAAGGTTTGAGAGGGAAGTACAAGCATAGGAGTTGGAGGCAAGTGCCGAAGAGGAAAGTTAGTTTTCTGAAGAAATCCTCGAGGAGGAGGAGTCGACAGCCAGGATTCGCAGGAAAGATTAGCGAAGTCCCGACATTCATCGGATCTGGGGAAGTAGCGCAGGATTTAAGCGTTAGTGTGCAGGGAAGGAGTCAGAGCTCATTGGGACTCGACTCATTGGAGAATCAGAGTCTCCAGGAACATAGGATTCTCGCAGGGAGAATTCGCGATCCATGATTTCCCGAAAGGAGGATAGCCGTAGATCCCGGACTGGGTACGTGTCAGCAATCCGGAGAGTCGGGGGTTCGATATTCGGGATTTTTCCATGCAAAGGGAATGCTACAATTGAAATCACGATCACGCGATACCCGATAGCAAGACGAGGAGGGGTGACACGGAGGAGAGCGCCTGCACGTGCATCGGGGTTCGGCGTTTCGGAGTTCTCGGTGACGAGAGACTCACATCCATAAGAATCATGATATCCCGATACGCGATTTCCCAACGGAGGGAAGAGCGAAGTGGAGGACAAGTGTCAGCAGGTAAACTCTCGCAGGGAGCAAATGCTAAGTGGCCTCGGCATATCGTGAACTCGGGGGTTTGCGTGTTGGGAGCGCAAAGATTTGCGTCGAGGTTTACGAGGTCGCGAAAGGCGATATCTCCGTAACCATTGGTTAGTGTGTGGGTCCCACAGCGCAGTAAAGGGGAACAGGTGGCATCAGAGATCGGGGATCGAAGATTCCAGGGGTGTGAATTCTTTGCATTGCAAATTCACGAATTCCGAAGTTTCGATAGAGAAAAGGGGCTTGGTCCCGTGGTCGATAGGTCGTGTGGAAAAGGAGTTAGCGAAGGAGGTAAGAAAGCTGTGAATGAGTGATCATCGGGATTCGGGGATTGGTTAAACCCAATTCCGTGAGCTCAAGACTCGCGATATCGTGAGAACCGATTTCTCTATTTGAAGAAGGGAGATCACAAGGAAATTTTGTGGGTATTGAGAACTCCCGATAGGGGGTTTGAAGAGTAATTTTAACTCTTCAGGCCTAGCTAAAAGAAGGTCCTGGTGATAGCGGACGTGTGTTGGGTAGCGTTTGCGTCAAAGTGGTATCAGAGCAGGAACTCTTTGTTTTCTGCGATAGAGAGAAAAGAGGGAATTTCACCATGCCTCCCAGAAGAGAAAGGTAATCGCCTGATCCAGAGGATAGGGATGTGCGAAGAAGAGGTAGGCCGGCAGGGAATCCAGAGATGGAAAGGCAGATACGCGATCTCAGAGCGAGATTGGAAGATATGGAAGTAGCGCAGAGACGCACAGCAAATGATGGAGATCTAAGCGACTCCGAAGGTGAAGCTGAAGCCGAACAGCAAGGAGAAGTTGCAGCCGAAGATGCAGCCAATGAGCGATTGATTAAAGCTATCGCCCGAATGAGTTCAAAGACAAAAATGGACATTCCAACTTATGAAGGAAGTCTGGATGCAGAAGAGTTGTTGGATTGGATTAGAGCTCTTGATACCTACTTCAATTACGAAGACATTGAAGAGGACAAAAGGGTAAGACATGCTGTCACGAAATTGAAAGGACACGCAGCATTATGGTGGGATGAGCTTCAGGAAAATAGAAATTCCAAAGGGAAACAAAAGATCAAAAGCTGGGATTGAATGATAGTGAATATGAAGGAAAAGTTCATCCCAAGGGACTATCAGATCACACTATTAAGGAGAATGCAGAACCTGAGACAAAAGTTGATGACGGTGAAGGAGTATACCGAAGAATTCTACAAGCTCAATATTAGAGCAGGTCATCGGGAGAGCGATGATGAAAAGGTTGCCAGGTATATGAACGGCTTAAGATACGACATCCAAGATGAGATGAGTATGACAACCATCAGAACAGTTGAGGATGCGTATTAGATGGCGTTGAAATCTGAGGAAAAGCTAAGCCGTAAGCCAACACAGCGAGGGCGAGGTAAGAGCCAGCCGAGAGGAAAATCAGTTGCCCAAGATAGGTTCCAGAAATCTAAGGATGACTGGAAGAGACCTCAGGGTAAAATTGAAAGAGGTGGAACCTCACAGTGAGGACCACATGCCAAACAGAGAAGGCAACAAATTGATCAGCGAGGAGATTACGCTGATGCCAACACTTTTCCTCGTACTAGAGGCCGAGGTAGAGGAAGAGGTGGAATCATCACATGCTACACATGTGGGAAAAATGGGCACAAAGTGGTTGACTGTCCAGATAGGAAGGCAGATAAAGGAGAAGCTCACATCGCTGAAGCACAGAGGTAAACTTCTGAAGCATAAGATGTAGAGGACGGAAGGTCTTTGATGATGCGTAAAGTTCTCGTAACACCCGAGAAGGAGGTGGAGGACACAGCTCAGAGAAGCAGACTGTTCAGAACCGCATGCAAGACCAAAGACAGGAAATGCAAAGTGATCGTGGACAACGGAAGCACCGATAATCTCGTTTCAACCGAGATGGTGGAGAAACTAGAGCTGGAAATGACTGATCACCCGAGCCCATATAAAGTTTCATGGCTACAGAAGGGACATCAGGTGAGTGTCACTAAATAGTGCTTAGTGGACATTAAAATTGGAGGATATAATGATAAAATTCTCTGTGATGTTATCCCTATGGATGTATGTCATTTATTGCTAGGAAGACCATGGCAGTATGACAGAAATGTAGTTCATGATGGGAAAATGAATACGTACACTTTGGAGAAGAATGGGAGAACACACATGTTACTTCCAATAAAAGATAAGGAGGTAAAACCAGAGGTGAACAACAAGATACTTCTCATGAGTGGGAAGGAACTTCTGGCAGAAGTAAAGAAGAAGGAGGATCCACAATTCTTTGTGGTCAGAAAACCCAGAATCATTTTGACCAGCACAAGAGTGGACGATTTGCCGGAGGAAATTCAGGAACTATTGGAAGAGTTCGCTGATATAGTGGTGGACGAATTACCCCATTCGTTGCCGCCAATGAGGAGCATAAGTCACCACATAGACCTTGTACCGGGAGCTAGTTTACCAAACAAGACTGTGTACAGGTTAACGCTTCAAGAGAATGAGGAGGTCAAAAGGCAGGTGCAAGAACTGCTAGACAAAGGACTGGTCAGGGAAAGTTTAAGTCTGTGTGCCGTTCCAACGGTACCGAGTCCAAAGAAGGATGGAGGCTGGAGAATGTGTATAGATTCCAGAGCCATTAACAAGATCACCATCAGGTATAGATTCCCATTACCGAGAATGGATGACTTGATGGACTATTTAAGTGGAGCCAATTATTTTTCAAAGGTTGATTTGAAAAGCGGATACCATCAAATTCGCATGAGGGAAGGCGATGAATGGAAGACAGCCTTCAAGACTAACGAAGGGATGTACGAATGGCTAGTCATGCCGTTTGGCTTGATGAATGCACCAAGTACATTCATGAGGCTGATGAATGAAGTGCTGAAAGAATTCATTGGTAAGTTTATCATTGTTTATCTAGATGACATATTGATTTTCAACAAATCAAGAGAAGAACATTTGAAGCATTTAGCTGCAGTAATGAGGAAGCTACAACAAGAGAAGCTATTGATCAACGTGAGAAAATATTCATTTATGAAGAAGCAACTCATTTACTTGGGGTTTGTCATATCGGCAAATGAATTGAAGATGGATCCAAGTAAAGTGGCTGTAATAAAGAATTGGCCATCACCAAGAAATGTTTTTGAGGTGAGGAGTTTCCACAGTTTGGCTAGTTTCTATTGAAAGTTCATTAGGAATTTCAGTGGGATTAGCGTAGAAATGATGGACACAGTCAAGAAGAGACATAAGTCTTTTCATTGGACTGAAGAGGCAGAGAAGAGCTTCAATCTATTGAAGCGAAAAATCACCGAACAACTGGTGTTGGGGTTGCCTGATTTCAAGAAGACATTTCAGGTGAAGTGTGATGCAAGTGGCTTTGCCATAGGAGTGGTCTTGAGCCAGGAGGACAGACCAATTGCTTATTTCAGTGAGAAGATGGATGAAGCAAAGCTAAAAAACTCCACGTATGATAAGGAATTTTATGCCATTATACAGGCATTGAAGAAGTGGAGGCATTACTTGATCCCAAAAGAATTTGTATTGTATAGTGATAATCATGCATTACAGTTTATAAATCAATAGGAGAAGATGAACCAAAAACATGCAAAATGGGTAGAGTATATGCAGAATTTTACGTTTGTAATTAAACACATTTCAGGGACTACTAACAAAGTGGCTGATGCTTTGAGCAGGAAGTGTTTGGTGCTGCAGGAATTCCGAGTCAAGACATTGGGTTTTGAAAACCTGGAAGACATGTATGCAGGTGATGCATATTTTGCAGAGGCATACGAGGCAACTGAGAATCCAGTTCTCAGAGACAGAAGCCCGTGGATGGATTACATGATTCAGAATGGACTGTTGTTTAGAGGAAACGAGTTATGCATTCCGAATTGCTCCATGAGGGAGAACCTGCTAAAGGAGAAGCACAGTGGTGGATTAGCAGGGCATTTTGGCCACGACAAGACATTTGAAAAATTGAGCGAAGCATACTTCTGGCCGAAGATGTGAATAGATGTCAAGAAGTTTGTTGACAGGTGCAGAGTTTGCCAACATTCTAAGGGCAGAAAGTAGAACGCAGGTCTTTATCAGCCATTACCCATACCAGAAAGGCCATGGGAGGCGATCAGCATGGATTTCGTACTAGGATTGCTGAGGACACAAAGAGCACATGATTCCATCTTTGTGTTGGTTGAGAGGTTTTCAAAGATGGCACATTTTATTCCATGTCAGAAGACCAGCGATGCGACTCACATCGCAAATTTATTTTTCAAGGAAGTTGTTAGACTTCATGGCTTACCCAGAAGCATTGTATCAGATAGGGATACAAAGTTCATTGGACATTTCTGGAGGACACTCTGGAAGAATATGGGAACTAACTTGATGTTTAGTTCAGCTTATCATCCTCAGACGGATGGGCAAACGGAGGTTGTAAATAGAAGTCTGGGAGACTTACTCAGAAGCCTAGTGACAGAGCACCACAGCAGCTGGGAAAATGTGTTGCCACAGGCAGAATTTGCTTACAATGATTCGGTGAATCAAAGTACAGGGAAAAGTCCGTTTGATATTGTATATGGCAGACAACCAAGAGGAGTATCTGAGCTGAGGGATTCAGAGCAGATAATGACTCAGAGCGCAAGTGCTAAAGAATTCGCAGAGGTGATGGAAGAACTTCATAGCAAGGTGAAGCAACGATTGCTGGAATCAAACCAAGAATACAAGCGCAGATCGGATCAGCATCGGAGACAACTTCAATTTGAGGTTGGTGATCTAGTTCTGGAACATCTGAGAAAGGAAAGGTTCCCAAGGGGAACATACAACAAGCTCAAGACGAAGAAAATTGGGCCATGCAGAGTCCTGAAGAAACTGGGAGAAAATGCTTATGAAATTGAATTGCCGGATGACATTGGAATATCTCCGACATTCAATGTCTCAGACTTATATCCTTATAAGGCTGAGGAAGCAGGAGCTGGAAGTGATGAGAAGCCAGAAATTCAGTGACAAAAGCAGATGCCTATTGCAGAAAGGCCATAGATGGAGCGGATACTTGACAGAAGAATCAGAAAAAGAACCAGACGGAAGCAATACTTCGAGTATCTAGTGAAATGGAAGAATCACCTAGTGGAGGATGCCAGCTGGGAAATAGAAGAAGTCATTCAAAAGCATGGACAGACCGTGCAGGAGCTCATGGACAGGAGCCCATGAAAATTTTCAAGTCGAGGAGTATGATGCAGGAGCATCGCCCACGACAAGCGAGCCAGCATGGAAGGCAATGAATAGCTGGACAAGCCAGCAAAAAGTTTTTGAATTTTCATCCAAGAGGATGCGCCAATGTATAAATGATGCATTTATGAAAGCACATTTTGTATGTGTATCAGAATTCGAGCCATACGCTCTTGTCTAAATTAGATAGAAGACATTTAATAGATTTAATGCAGGTAGATAGATGTTTAAGTCTAGATTAGACAGTTTAGAGTTCGAAGAGGGAAAACAAATATAGACACCCTCATTGTATCATTATTCATTAGCAATTCAGATAACTTAGAGAAGCATTCAGAAGAGAAGAGAAAGAAGAGAATTGTATGAAGAACACCTATGTACAGATTTGAGTTAATAGAAGAGAGTCTTTGATTCAAATTCATGTCTGGTGTTGTTTCTCTGTGTATGTGGTTAATGTGCTCTTGAATGTTTGTTTTCTAAATATGCATTTTCTTTGAATATGCTGTGCATGTGATTTCATGGTTTGAACTGAAGTCTGAGAAGGAAGAGAATGAGTTTCAATTGTTTCTCTATCTGAGCCAGGAGATTCCTGCATAGAGTGCAGTCGAATTCATTTGCAAGGAGTGCGTTGATGAGAGCTCGATAGTTTAACACTTATTCTCATTCCCACATAAGTTGCAGGGGTTGTTGAAGCCGTGCGAAGAGTGTGCAGGAGGAATTAGAGATCTCAGTTGTTAGTTTGAGTAACAGAGTTAGACGACTGTTGCTCCAGAGAGTGCGCAGAGTCTGAAAGATTCAACACTTGGAAAGCGTTGAAGGCTGAGCACAAGTAGGGCGTGCAAGCTCAAGAGGGATAGTTCCTTGATGGTATTGTTGAAAGAGAGCCCAGGAGGTTTGTATCGAGGAAGGTTTGAGAGGGAAGTAGAAGCATAGGAGTTGGAGGCAAGTGCCGAAGAGGACAGTTAGTTTTATGAAGAAATCCTCGAGGAGGAGGAGTCGACGGCCAAGATTCGCAGGAAAGATTAGCGAAGTCCTGAGATTCGTCGGATCTGGGGAAGTAGCGCAGGATTTAAGCGTTAGTGTGCAGGGAAGGAGTCAGAGCTCATCGGGACTTGACTCATTGGAGAATCAGAGTCTCCAGGAACATAGGATTCTCGCAGGGAGAATTCACGATTTCCCGAAAGGAGGATAGCCGTAGATCCCGGACTGGGTACATGTCAGCAATTCATAGAGTCGGGGGTTCGGTGTTTGGGATTTTCCCATGCAAAGGGAATGCTACAATTGAAATCGCGATCACGCGATACCTAATAGCAAGACGAGGAGGGGTGACGTGGAGGAGAGCGCCCGCACATGCATCGTGGTTCGGCGTTTCGGAGTTCTCGATGACGAGAGACTCACATCCACGAGAATCGCGATATCTCGATACGCGATTTCCCGATGGAGGGAAGAGCGAAGTGGAGGACAAGTGTCAACAGGTAAACTCTCGCAGGGAGAAAACGCCAAGTGGCCTCGGCATATCGTGAACTCGAGGGTTCGCGTGTTGGGAGCGCAAAGATTTGCGTCGAGGTTTACGAGGTCGCGAAAGGTGATATCTCCATAACCATTGGTTAGTGTGTGGGTCCCACAGTGCATTAAAGGGGAACAGGTGGCATCGGAGATCGGGGATCGGAGATTCCAAGGGTGTGAATTCTTCGCATTGCAAATTCACGAACTCCGAAGTTCCGATAGAGAAAAGGGGCTTGGTCCCGTGGTCGATAGGTCATGTGGAAAAGGAGTTAGCGAAGGAGGTAAGAAAGCTGTGAATGAGTGATCATCGGGATTCGGGGATTGGTGAAACCCGATTCCGTGAGCTCAGGACTCGCGATATCGCGAGAACTGATTTCCCGATTTGAAGAAGGGAGATCAGAAGGAAAGTCTGTGGGTATTGAGAACTCCCGACAGGGGGTTTGAAGAGTAATTTTAACTCTTCGGGCCTAGATAAAAGAAGGTCCTGGTGATAGCGGACGTGTGTCGGGTAGCGTTTGCGTCAATATCCTATATGACCTTTAAACTATGCCTGATCTTTATCATTTTCTCTTACATGTCCCTTAGAATTTTTGGCCCAACAACTTCTCTGTCCGCTAGGTTGTCCCAGCTCACTAGTGTGTTACATTTCCTACCATACAAGGCTTCAAATGGGCTCATCTCTAATGATGCCTAATACTAATTATTGTAATAAAATTCAGCTAGATGAAGCTAGTCTTCCCACTTGGAAGCCATATCCATTATAGATATCCTTAACATGTCTTCAATTATCCTATCATTCCTCTCTCAACTGAGAACCAACTCAACAAGATGTAGGCACCAACCTACTAAAGACACCAATCTCTTCAAATGAGCACCAACTCAATAAGATATGTGTATACACCAATCCTTCAAACCATAAAAAGCCTCATAAGATCATTCCCATAATGTAATCACTGAAGACAACATCACAATTTCAAAACAATGCACATGACAACATTACATACCTTTAGTCCTTCATAGAACACCTTGAGAACAAGAAAGACCTCAAGAAAATACCTTAGATTTCTCTTGCACACCAGAAAGATGCCCCATCACCTTAGATCACTTATGCACGCCTTAGAATTGATATCTTTCTTCATTTCTATACAAATGTAAAAATCTATCATGTATTTATAGTAACTATTTCCCCACTTTTAGGGATGACCTATAAAAACTGGCTAAGTCGACCTCAATTTTTTGGTTGGGTTATTGGACGGAAAAATTCATATCTCCTCATTCCTAGGGAGTTAGAAGGAATTCCATATACCGTTGAAAAGGTCTAAGAATAATATTTTCAACCATGTAAAATGTGATCCCATTTGAGCAAGGTATGATCTAGGTGGATATTGGTGGCCACCCACTTTTTCCAAATGGCTCAAAACAATTTTTTGGCAATTTACTATTTTTAGTAGGTTTTAACTTCCGGGGCCATTTTGAGGGCCCAAATGAAGGTTTTTCGAGATCGAGGTTCTCAATGATAAAAAAAGGCATGATTGAGCCCCCAAAATGAATTTCCTCGAAAATACCTTTCCAACGAGCTATCACATACCTAAAACGAAGATCGTATGCAAAAGTTACTACCCCGAGAAGTTGATGTACTCACTTACCCAAGTGGGGCCCATATGACTTTTGGCACTTCATCTCCTAGGATTAGATTTTTGGATGTCTAGGGTTCTTGGCATTCTTGATTATTGTAAAAAGGCCTTCAGAGCCTCATTGTAATCATCTTCTTGCAAATGCGAGTAGCCGTCACATCTCTTCTCAGAGATAAGCTACCACCATTCTAGCGAGTCTTTCACTCTATATTTTTACAGTCTCTGTACATTTCTTTCATTAATAGAAATCGTGTATTACTGTATATCTGTGACTCTTGTTTATTTCCGCTATATCTTTGTTATATTGTTGCCTCTCTTGCAATATCTCTATGCATTTCTTTATTATATCTCCGATCTCATTTCCTGCCAAAAATAATCTGGATCAGTGGTATCAGAGCAAGCTGCTCTTGATCATTTTTTCAGTGCATGTCCCTGACGAGGTCGGATTATAGAAAGTTGGGTCTCAATCTTGTCTCTCTTGAATACAATCGCTCTCACACACCCAAGAAACCCTCAATGGTGGAAGAAAAGAAAAACGATGGAGCAGACGATCCTATCAATTTGTTGCTTGAGCAAGCTCTCACACAACAGAGGGAAGAAATGATGGAGAATTTTTCCCACATCCTTCAATGCCTATTGATAACATCAGACACATCTTCATCAAGTGGCCACTTTGGAGGCACCTCGCCTTTCAAGGTACAAGTTAATTTTGATATTCCTGTATTTGAAGGACAGATAGATGCAGAAGCCCTAGAAAAATGGTTAACTCTGCTAGAAGGTTATGTCTCTGTTCACAATTTTTTTGACAAAGAAAATATCACCTTCACACTCCTTCAATCTCTCCTTGATGTCAAACATTGGTGGGAAACTTACTGGGTGAAAATTTCCACAGAGGAGTCTGGAATATATGGGGCCGATCCCACTTCGGATTTTTTGTGGATGGGGTAAAAGAACAATATTACCCTGTTGGCAACTATGAGGTCCAGTACATGAGATGGACCACACTGCAAAAAGGGAGGGGCCAAGCAGTTCTAGATTTCACCAATACCTTTCGTACCTTGTGCACCAAGTTGGGCATCAAAGACTCTAAGTGACATTTGGTTCTGAAATATCATGGGGCTCTACACAGATACATCCAGACTGAAATGGATTTTCTGGACATCTCATCACTTGGTGCTGCTTATCGATATGCTATTAAAATTGAGCAGAAATTTAAGCACCAAAACAAATGGGAATTCGGGTCTACAAATCTACAACAACCAAAGTATGACAAAGATGGCCCTAACAACCAGTCTCCCAAAAACTAGTCCAAGACACAGGAAAATAATGGTCACGGGAAGACAAAGAAGGACACCGAAAAATGGTGTTATTTCAACAAAATCCCCTGGCACAACACCGATGAATGTTGCTCAAAACAATCATTGGTGGTCGAGATCAAATACAAGGAGCTGAACCCTAATTCAGAATCTGATTCTGAAAATACTGGTAAAGAACAGATCATTGACGTAGACCCCACTGCTATTGTCGCAACCACAGCTATTCAACCAAAAGAACCAACAGATCCTGAAGAGGGGGAGCACCTTTTTCATTCATAGATGTGGGTGAAGGGGATCCCACTACATTTTATTGTTGATAGCAAAAGCTAGAAAAACCTCATCTCAGGAGAGGTCGTCAAACAGTTGAGATTGTCAACAACACCACACCCGCAACCATACAACATCAGGTGGCTTCGGCAAGGACGAGATCTCCGTGTCAACCAATAGTGTCTATTGTCATACGACATCCAACCCTTCAAGGATGAGGTATTATGTGATGTTGACCCACTGGATGTCTGTGATGTTCTCTTGGGCCAACGATATATGTGGAGACGCCATGTTGTTTATGAGTCTCAACATCGTAGTGTGATTGTTACTTTGGGGGTTCATCTCTACAGGATACCAAAGGTAGTTATGACTACTGTTCCACCTAAAAAGTGCCGCAAGGTAGTATCTCATACTGCAAAATCCAGCTTCTTCATAATCTGTTCAAAAGGAGAACAAAATGACACTGCAACCACTACAGCCTTGCCCCAAGCATCTTCTATCCAATAGAAGCAGGGCGACAAGGCTGTAGAAAAGTGAAAATATTCCTTCTTCACATCGTCCTCTCATGTATCTTGACTTGTTGAATAGCCTCAACCTCAATAGATTCATGACAGATTTCCACAAACCGAGCAGTGCAACGTCTCTAGCAAGACAAGCAGCTCACCAAGATGCAGATTCAACAAACACTTTTCCCTCTCCCCCGGGAACTCAACGCAATGGATACCATTTCTTCCTAAGGAGGGAGGATTGATCCAGGTGGATATTGGTGGCCACCCACCTTTTCCAAATGGCTCAAAACAATTTTCTGGCAATTTACTATTTTTAGCAGGTTTTAACTTTCGGGGCCATTTTGAGGGCCCAAATGAAGGATTTTTGAGATCGAGGTTCTCAATGATATCCAAAAGAATTATTGAGCCCCAAAAATGAATCTCCTCGTCAATACCTTTCCAAAGAGCTATCACACGCCTAAAACGAAGATCGTATGCAAAAGTTACGACCCCGGGAAGTTGATGTACTCACTTTTCCTAACGGGGCCCACATGAATTTTGGCGCTTCATCTCCTAGGATTAGGTTTTTGGATGTCTAGGGATTTTGGAATTCCTGCTTATTATGAAAATGCCTTCAGAGCCTCTTTGTAATCATCTTCTTGTGAATGCGAGTAGCTGCCACATCTCTTCTCAGAGATAAGCTGCCACCATTCTAGCGAGTCTTTCACTCTGTATTTTTACAGTCTTTGTACATTTCTTTCATTAATAGAAATCGTGTATTATTGTATATCTGTGACTCTTGTTTATTTCCACTATATCTCTATTATATTGTTGCCTCTATTACAATATCTCTGTGCATTTCTTTATTATATCTCTAATCTCATTTTGTGCTGAAAATAATCTGGATCAATGGTATCAGAGAAGGCTGCTCTTGATCATTTTTTCAGTGCATGTCCCCGACGACATCCGATTATAGCAAGTTGGGTCTCAAGATTGTCTCTCTTGAAGACAATCGCTCTCACACACCCAAGAAACCCTCAATGGCGTAAGAAAAGAAAAATGACGGAGCATACGATCCTATCAATCTGTTGCTTGAGCAAGCTCTCACGTGACAGAGGGACGAAATGATGGAGAATTTTGCCCACATCCTTCAATTCCTGCTGATAGCATCAGGTGCATTTTCATCAAGTGGAAACTTTGGAGGCACCTCGCCTTTCAAGGTACAAGTTAATTTTGATATTCCTGTATTTGAAGGAGAGATAGATGCAGAAGCCCTAGAAAAATGGTTAACTCTGCTAGAAGGTTATTTCTATGTTCACAATTTTTCCAACAAAGAAAATATTACATTCACACTCTTTAAAGCTCTCCCTCATGTCAAAAATTGGTGGGAAACTCACTGGGAGCAAAGTTCCACAGAGGAGTCTGGAATATATGGGGCCGATCCCACTTGGTATTTTTTTGTGGATGCGGTAAAAGAACAATATTACCCTTTTGGCAACTATGAGGACTAGTACATGAGATGGACCACACATACCTTCCATACCTTGCACACCAAGTTGGGTATCAAATACTCTAAGGGGAATTTGGTTCTGAAATACCGTTGGGCTCTACACAGATACATCCAGACTGAAATGGATTTTCTAGACATCTCATCACTCGGTGCTACTTATTGATATGCGATTAAAATTGAACAAAAATTTAAGCACCAGAACAAATGGGAATTCGGGTCTACAAATCCGCAATAACCAAAGTATGAAAAAGACGACCCTAACAAACAGTCTCCTGAAAACCAGTCGAAGACACAGAAAAATAAGGGTCACGGGAAGACAAAGAAGGACACCGAAAAATGGTGTGATTTCCACAAAAGCCCCTAGCACAACACCGATGAATGTCACTCAAAACAGTCATTAGTGGCCGAGATCAAAGACAAGGAGCCAAACCCTGATTCAGAATCTGATTCTGAAAATAATGGTAAAGGACAGATCATTGACGCATACCCCACTTCTATTGTCATGACTGCAGCTATTCAACTAGAAGAACCAACAGATCCTGAAGAGGGGGAGCACATTTTTCATTCACATATGTGGGTGAAAGGGACCACACTGCATTTTATTGTTGATAGTGGAAGACAAAAAAACCTCATCTTAGCAGAGGTCGTCAAACAGTTGGGATTGTTGAAAACACCACACCCGCAACCATACAACATCGGGTGGCTTTGGCAAGGACGGGATCTCCATGTCAACCAACAATGTCGATTGTCATACGGCATCCAACCCTTCAAGGATGAGGTATTATGTGATGTTTCCCCACTGGATGTCTGTGATGTTCTCTTGGGCCAACCATATATGTGGAGACACCATGCTGTTTATGAGTCTCGACCCTGTAGTGTCACTGTTACTTTGGGGGGTCATCTCTATAGGATACCAGAGGTAGTTCCGACTACTGTTCCACCTAAAAAGTGCCGCAAGGTAGTATATCATCCTACAAAATTCAGCTTCTTCACAATCTGTACAAAAGGAGAACAAAAGGACACTGCAACCACTACAGCCTTGCCTCAAGCACCTTCTATCCAATAGAAGCGGGCGGACAAGGCTGCAGCAAAGTGAAAAGATTCCTTCTGCACAACATCCTCTCATGTATCTCGACTTGTTGAACAGCCTCAATCTAAACAGGTTCATGATAGATTTCCACAAACCGAGCAGTGCGATGTCTCCAGCAAGACAAGTAGCTCACCAAGATACAGATTCAACAAACGCTTTTCCCTCTCCCTGGGGAGCTCAATGGAATGGATACCATTGCTTCATAATGAGGGAGGATTGATCCAAGTAGATATTGGTGGCCACCAACCTTTTCCAAATGGCTCAAAACAATTTTTGACAATTTTGGAAATTTACTATTTTTAGCAGGTTTTAACTTATGGGGCCATTTTGAGAGCCCAAATGAAGGATTTTCGATATCGAGGTTCCCAATGATAGTTGAAGGCATGATTGAGACCCCAAAATGAATCTCCTTGACAATACCTTTCCAACGAGCTATCACACGCCTAAAACGGAGATCGTATGCAAAAGTTACGACCCCGGGAAGTTGATGTACTCACTTACCCAAACGGGGCCCACATGAATTTTGGCACTTCATC
>ML777329.1:1158182-1180182 GCA_009831015.1 Picea engelmannii | reverse complement strand
TACGACCCCGGGAAGTTGATGTACTCACTTACCCAAACGGGGCCCACATGAATTTTGGCACTTCATCTCCTAGGAATAGGTTTTTGGATGTCTAGGGTTTTTGGAATTCCTGATTATTGTAAAAAGGCCTTCAGAGCCTCATTGTAATCATCTTCTTGAGAATGCGAGTAGCCGTCACATCTCTTCTCAGAGATAAGCTGCCACCATTCTAGCGAGTCCTTCACTCTGCATTTTTACAGTCTCTGTACATTTCTTTCATTAATAGAAATCATGTATTACTGTATATCTGCAACTCTTGTTTATTTCCGCTATATCTCTGTTACATTGTTGCCTCTCTTGCAATATCTCTGTGCATTTCTTTATTATATCTCTGATCTCATTTCGTGCCAAAAATAAGCCGGATCAGTGGTATCAAAGAAGGTTGCTCTTGATCATTTTTTCAGTGCATGTCCCCGACGAGGTCCGATCATAGCAAGTTGGGTCTCGAGATTGTCTCTCTTGAAGACAATCACTCTCGTACACCCAAGAAACCCTCAATGGTGGAAGAAAAGAAAAACGACGGAGAAAACGATCCTATCAATTTGTTGCTTGAGCAAGCTCTCATGTGACAGAGGGACGAAATGATGGAGAATTTTTCCCATATCCTTCAACACCTATCGATAGCATCAGGTGCATCTTCATCAAGTGGCCACTTAGGAGGCACCTCACCTTTCAAGGTACAATTTAATTTTGATATTGCTATATTTGAAGGACAGATAGATGTAGAAGCCCTAGAAAATGGTTAACTTTGCTAGAAGGTTATTTCTATGTTCACAATTTTTCCAACAAAGAAAAGATCACCTTCGCACTCCTTAAAACTCTCCCTCATGTCAAACATTGGTGGGAAACTTACTGGGATCAAAATTCCATAGAGGAGTCTGTAATATATGGGGTCAATCCCACATGGGATTTTTTTGTGGATGCGGTAAAAGAACAATATTACCCTGTTGGAAACTATGAGGACCAGTACATGAGATGGACCACACTGCAACAAGAGAGGGGCCAAGCAGTTCCAAATTTCACCAATACCTTCCATAACTTGTGCACCAAGTTGGGTATCAAAGACTCCGAGCGACATTTGGTTCTGAAATACTGTGGGGCTGTACACAGATACATCCAGACTGAAATGGATTTTCTGGACATCTCATCACTCAGTGCTACTTATCGATATGCTGTTAAAATTTTGCAGAAATTTAAGCACCAAAACAAACAAGAATTCAGGTCTACAAATCTGCAACAACCAAAGTATGAAAAAGACGGCCCTAACTACTAGTCTCCCGAAAACCAGTCCAAGACACAGGAAAAGAAGGGTCACGGGAAGACAAAGAAGGACACCAGAAAATGGTGTGATTTCCATAAAATCCCCTGGCACAACACTGATGAATGTCGCTCAAAACAGTCATTGGTGGCCGAGATCAAAGACAAGGAGCTGAACCCTGATTCAGAATCTGATTCGGAAAATACTGGTAAATGACAGATCATTGACGCAGACCCCACTGCTATTGTTGCGATCGCAACTATTCAACCAGAAGAACCAACATATTCTGAAGAGGGGGAGCACCTTTTTCATTCACATATGTGGGTGAAGAGGACCCCGCTACATTTTATTGTTGATAGCAGAAGCCAGAAAAACCTCATCTCAGCAGAGGTTGTCAAATAGTTGGTATTGTCGACAACAACACACCCGCAACCATACAACATCGGGTGGCTTCGGCAAGGATGAGATCTCCGTGTCAACCAACATTGTCAATTGTCATATGGCATCCAACCCTTTAAGGATGAGGTATTATGTGATGTTGCCCCACTGGATGTCTGTGATGTTCTCTTGGGCCAACCATATATGTGTAGACGCCATGTTGTTTATGAGTCTCGACCCCGTAGTGTCATTGTTACTTTGGGGGGTCATCTCTATAGGATACCAGAGGTAGTTATGACTACTGTTCCACCTAAAAAGTGCCGCAAGGTAGTATCTGATACTCAAAAGTTCAGCTTCTTCACAATCTATTCAAAAGGAGAACAAAAGGACACTGCAACCACTACAGCCTTGCCCCAAGCACCTTCTATCCAATAGAAGCGGGTTGACAAGGCTGCAGCAAAGTGAAAGTATGGCTACAACTGAAAGGTGGATACAACCACCTTTCCTTGCCCCGTCCAACCACCTTGAAATAAAAGTAGAATTATGGAACCACTATCACACTATCACTATGAGATATATTGTTGTAAACCTATACCAATCAACCTGTTAGAATATAATGTATGTGCTCGTTTAACTATAGACAATATCACTATTGTCATCCAACCATAGGTTGAAGCCACTCCCGAGAACCTTAACCTTAACAGAGAATCATTCTGGAAGAAAACCCTAGGCTAGATATCCAAACAAGATAGAACACCTCTCTCTAAGGATAACGCACCAAATAGGAGTAACAAGAGCTGATCAGAGTTTCCAAGCCATAACCAAGAGAGAGTCCAGGCCAAAACCGAAATCTTCTAGCTGCAGCAGCTGCAACGATAACTCTCCTCCAAACTTTCACACAAACTGGCCAACTGCAATGCGCACAACTGTTGCTTCTGCAGTTCTGAGAATGCCTGTTAGAATGGAGACTGACATCCTATATTTATACTAAAAATGGAAAACTACCTAGGCTGACTTCTCATTCTGGGCGCCTATTTACTTAGTATATAATATTTCCTTTAGATAACTTCTTCTCTTGGAAGTTAATAACCTAGTACAAATTATCCTCTTGAGCCGGCTTGTCTTCTAGGGTTATTAGCCAACTAATTTAGGGTTTCTTCTTGCTTCCCAAAATATTCTATTCTCGTCAGGTTTACATGTGGAGGTAAATACCTCTCATAGCTACCACAATATCAACACTCACTCATAGCTAGAGAGGTATTTGAAAGTAATGGTCTTGAGCACAAACATACAATTTACCTGGTAGCATCAACATAGTCGTATAGACTATCTCATGACTAAATCATGAGAACCATCATCACTATTAGTGTCATCAGCTGCATCATATCTCGAAACCATACTCCATATGAGCAATCAGACATGATGCTGGATAAGTCACTCAGTCCAAATAGTGACACAAGAGCCATTCTTCTAATCCGGACATATGTCCTAGAAGAATAAATGTTCTGAACCATTTTCCATCTGGGAAATCTCTGTCCATTGATCATCCATCTAGTTGATAATCATTTCCAACACTACTGATAGTCTTCAAGGTAATTAAAACAATCTCATTCAATAGAACACAACTATGTCTATCCATAGTATCACACAACTACAATCAAGTGGTACACTGCCACACCAAGTAGCACACAAATACTTGATTAGTGACATATAGTCACAATCAGTGGAACACATCCACGACAGTAGCATACATCTACTGTCCAGAGACATACAATTTCCATAACAATCATATCATCAACCTGCACATAAAACATTGTTATGATATATAAACTGAATCATCTGGGCCATTCTTCCACTCACATATATGAGATCTGGAAGAGCATCTTCCCTAAGAAAGTAAAACATCAATGATAAGTTATTTGGACTATTATTCTCAAGAAAGGAAGAATAACTATCCTGATTTCTAAGCATGGACCATTCACCTATCTGGGCCATTCCTCCGGCAATAAACAAAGTGCAACCTAGAGAGAATAAATATGCCCTAGGGAATGTCTGTCCCTGATTGTTGAACTTGGAACATTCACCTATCGAGGCCATTCCTCTGGCACTAAACAAAGTGAAACCTGGAGAGAATACATTTTCCCTAGGGAATGACTGTCTGGATCATTTCCTAAGGAAATGACTATCCTGCACCAACCTCCAAAATGGACCATTCTTCAAAACTGATCACAACTGTGAGCTTTGAAAGAATGATTGTCCAGTGAGGCAAACTAGTATTCTTGACCACTACTGAGAGTGACCATAAAGAAGAGAGACTTTCCTAGACCATTCCCTCTGTTAATAACAAGGGGAATCGTTTCCTATGGTACATCAATAATCCATCAAACCATTTTCATTACAAAAATGACCACTCGATCTAGACCATTTTCCGAACTGGAAAATGCCTATCCGTAAGAAATCTCAAACCACTTTCCGAACTGGAAAGGAACTTCTCATCCTAGACCATTTTTCGATCTAAAAAATGACTATCCATAAATCAATAACACATTAGTGCTCCCTCCCAACCTGGGAGTCATATATTCCTTTTTCAATAAGGAATTTGTCTCCATGAGCTCCGGCTTGAGTACACAAACTCTTTTATCTTGAACAAAGGCTTTACCAAAATGTCTGCTTATCTACTCATCTGTGAAGATATATATTGGAGAACCACTTCTCCTTTCTAGAATTCATCACGAAGAATGTAATGCTTAATCTCAATGTACTTCAGTCTTTCTGGAACACTGGTTTTTTGAAGGCTTCATATAGCTTTGATCATCATAGTTGAATTTAGCTCTTTTGTTTCCTGCTAGCTCATAACATTGTGGCAAGGGTCAAACTTGGAACATATCCAAGTGGTACTTCTTATGTCATCATGAGAGCTTTGTCATGGATTGGCAATACGTCATCCTTGAGTTCTGAGTAACCATTCAGATACAATATCTTTGTTATAGAAGTTTTTTCACCACGCTTCTGTTGTGCATTGGAGGCTCCACACCAAGTTGTTTGAATCCATACAAAACCTTCTTCCATATGCATACATGAGTCTCTTCTTGGTATACCTCAAATCCTTGAGGTTTTTCTACATATGTTCTTTGTTCAATTATTCTGGAGAACATTCTTTTCATTCATCTGATGTAAACTCCAACCCATGGATATTGTGGATGATATAATGGCTTATGTAGAGGTATGTCTGGTTTACTAGAAAAAGAAATCATCGTAGTCTTCTCCCTCCATATGGGAGAAACCTCTAGTTCTAGATTTCACAATGCTTACATTTATAAGTCTTCCATACACTATTCTTCATCACAACTTTCATTTCCTCTGCTTGATTGATTTTAGTGAGTTCAGGTCAGGTTCATAGTCTTGTGATTCTTGATACAATGATTGGTTGTTCTGTCTTTTCTTTCTCTTTTGGAATCTTCATGTTCATTCTTATGATTTTCTTTAGCTCTTAGGTCCATGGAGTTTTCTATAGATTCCATGCCCTGAAGATTCCAACTTCTTTATTTCATCATAGGATCATGGATGTGTATGGAAAATCAGGGATAATTTAAGGCTTCTTTTCAAAGAATACTTCTTCTAAGGTCACATCGAACACGTGCTTCTTTTTCATGGTTGATTCCATGGATATATACTTCATCATCTTCAATGAATCATATAATTTACGATTAGATCCCTCCTAATCCTTGCTTCATGCATGAATGCATGCTCTTCTTTTGGAAATATATAATCGACTCTCTCCATCTAGGAGAGTCCACGCTTCTGTCTGCATCCTTATTGCCTTCTGCAAAGTGTCAAAAATAATTTTCCAATTTCCTCTTGATTGTTGACTTCTTTTTGTCTTTAATTCTTCTAGGTTTCTTCAAGATTGATTTTGATTTTGGCTTATCTTGCAGTTGTTACTTATGTAATATCTTCCACATGAATTGTTACCAGGGGTTGTTGATGTACTTCATCCTTTCATGTGTATTGTCTAACTTGTATTCATAGTTTAAACAATCCTTATCTTGTTGTTCTTCCATAGGTATAGTTTCTCTTGGAATATATTATCTTGTAGGAAATAAATATGCAAGATATGTATAGAAAACATGGTATGTACAAGAACTATGAGGAGTATTGTTACCTTGTCTTAGAATAATAAGTTTGTTTAATCCTGCTTAGTCTTCTTTGAAGGTTCCTTTTCTTAGACAATTGATGCTTCGTGTGTCTCCTTCCTTTTCTTTATCTTGGGACAATTATTCTTGTAGTGACCATATTTTCGACAGTTGAAGCATTGTATTTCTGACATATTTTTCTCTTGATTTGGCTTCTTCTTGGAGCCAAATTTCCGTTTATTCCTGAAACTATTGAACCTTATTGTGAAATCTTGATCATCATATTTCTTTTTGGGTTTATTTTTTGCACCGATCCTTGATTCTTATTGTGCACAACAAGTCCAAAGTTCTTCAAATGTAGGATACTCCTTCCTTGTGTTCATGCTTGTGGTAAATGCATCCCATGTCTTGGGAAGAAGATTGAGTACTATGTTTACCAATTCCTTCTCTGAAATGATCTCTTCAATAACTTGTAGTTCATCTATTAACGAAGAGATTCTCACAAAGTACGATGTTATGTGGTCATCATCATTCATCTTCATGTCACGGAGCTCATTCTTCAGACTCATTACTTGTCCAGTGTTTCTAACTGAGAAGAGGTTTGTTAGGTCATCGTACATCTTCTTAGATGAATCAAGATGGGAGATGTAGGGTATCGGGTGGTATTTTATAGAATCCACTATGATACTCATGGAATTGATGTCATTGTCTTTGAACTTCTCCATAACTGCAATGTTCTGCAGTTCCTTTTCTTTTCCTTCTTCAAACTATGTTTCCACAATCTTTCCTTTCACGATAACCAACACTTTGTTCTTGGCAAGGATGAGATCAATTCTTGTCTTCCATTTTCTAAAGTTAGAAGCCCCATCTAACTTGTTTTTTAACTTCATAGAGTAATTCATGGTTGCCTTGACTTGGTCAACCCTAGATTTGACGAAAAACTTAACCTTGACGTCTTAGCTTGCTAAGAGTACCAGGAGATGCGCTAGGCTAGGGTGCACTAGTCTATCCGAAAATTAGGTCAATTAATTCACTTAAGCTGCCTCAACGAGAGGATTAGGGTTTTTGCAACTGCATCTGTTAGTAACCCTAGCGACAATGCTTTGGTAATTACTCCTGCTAGAAACCATAGCGACAGTTCTTCAATGATCTTAGTATCCTTATGGCTATGCTCTCTTCTAGTGGTTAGAATGAATGAAGGAGGTGTGGGCCCATAACCTGTTAGAATATAATGGATGTGCTCATTTAACCATAGACAATATCACTGTTTTCACCCAACCATAGGCCAAAGCCACCCCCGAGCACCTTAACCTTGACATAGATTCATTATGGAAGCAAAACCTAGGCTAGATATCCAAACAAGATAGTGCACCTCTCTCCAAGGATAACACACCAAATAAGAGTAACAAAATCTGATCAGATTCTCCAAACCATAACTAAGAGAGAGTCCAGGCCAAAAATGAAATCTGTTAGCTGCAACAACTACAATGACAACTCTCCTCCAAACTTGCGCACAAACTGGCCAATTGCAGTGCACACAAGTGTTTCTTCTGCAATTATGAGAATTCCTGCCAGAATGAAGACTGACCTCCTATATTTGTACTAAAACTGGAAAATTTCCTGGGCCGACTTCTCATTCTGGGTGCCTATTTACTTAGTATATAATATTTCCTTTAGCCAACTTCTTCTCTTGGAGGCTAATAACCTAATATAAATTATCCTCTTGAGCCGACTTGTTGTCTAGGTTTATTAGCCAAATAATTTAGGGTTTCTTCTTCCTTCCCGAAATATTCTATTCTCGTCAGGCTTACACGTGAAGGTAAATGCCCCCCACAGCTACCACAATATCAACACAACCTACACCAAACAACTTGTACCAATAACCTCAACCATGCATCAACCTGTACCTCAACCTATAATCAATCTGTACCATAAACAAGTGCATCAACCATGCACCAACCTGTACCTCAACCTGCAAACCTTCCTTAAATTTAACAATAAGAGACTAGCATTTTCATCAAAATTTACTTTAGTCTCACATGACTAGTTTTGGATTAGTCAACAACCCTAACTTGAAATAATCTTAACTATGTACCTGTAATGAATAAAGATCTTAAAATAGTACACAATGTTCTTCATTGTGTTTTATGCAATTCCTCAAGGTTTTACTACTTGGAACCTATCATAAAAGGATTTATAGAAAAAATGGCATACCTTGTTGAATTATGGCTTATTCTAGAGAGTGAACTTATAGAGCGTGCCCCACAAAGAATATTTGTTGTATGGATCTAAAAATTGTTCACAGAATACTACAGACTATATTCTAACCAACACATTTGGTCTTACTTAATTTGTATCTGTTATTAAGAAGTTATGATGTTTTTACCCGAAACACCTGGTTTAGACTAGTTTCAAGACTAGCCACAAACCCTATTTTCCATGGAGTGTAACTCCAAAAATAAAACGACCCACAAGATGAAATTATTACCACAAATACTTGGATATGTTTCCTCAATGGCCTCCCAATTTTATGGTTTGAGTCATTCTAGAAAGAAAGTTATTGCGAAAATGGTGAGATGACCTATAAATAACATACCTTAGAAAGCATCATTAAAATAATTTATCCTCCCTTGAATTTTGGCCTTATTTACTTCATCTTCCCTCTAAAATTCAGTTTAGATATCCTTTGGTTACCTCCCTCACCTGTAGATATTCAATATGCTCAAGTGTGATTGAAATGAGAGAGCCTTGCCTCTTATTTATACTTTCATGTAGCTTCCTTAGAAGCATGTTCTAGACCACTTTTTCCACATAGCCACTTTGTCCACATAGTCACCTATGTTCAACTTTGTCCAATTTTCCACTTGTCCATATATCCAATAGCCACTTGACTACTTAACCCATTTTCCTTATTTTAGGGTTAACCTTTTCATAACCACTTTCCATAATTAGAAAGTTCTTCATTTACTTTATTATTTAAATAATCCTCCTTGACTTTGTCACTTCACTTTGTCATTTAAATAATCTTCTTTGACTTTGTTACTTCACTTTATTATTTAAATAATCCTCTCTGACTTTGTCACTTCACTTTCTTATTTAAATAATTTCTTCTTTGCAAGCGCTTTGACTTGTTTGACCTTCTGGGACTTCAAGCCAACATATGAGGGTCCTCCAACTTCGTAAGGCCATAACTCTCAAACCATGAGGAGTTATGTGACGTTCCACATACCACCAGAAATGGCATGACATGTACTAAACATCTAGAATAGTCTTACCTGTAAACATATCAAAAGTCATACCATTATACATAAAACAAACTTGGGTCCATTACCCAAACCTTTGTTCTACCAGACTTTCTTCAAGGGTTAGCATCAATGACAACCAACCCAATTAATCAACAATATGGCCCATACAACCAATGCAAAAACTAAGGACTAGGGATCAACAATTAGCGCCCAGCTCGAGGCCACATGGCAATGCCCATATGACCATGGGCCCGGGTAAAGGGGATTGGCACGCCATATGTTCATTTTTGGGGTTTTCAACCAGAGATTATAATTTTATTGATATTTTAGCTTGATTTTGGGGGATTTTGGCCATTTTTGGAGGATTTAGAGCCCTTTTTGAGGCCAGATCTTGGGGGGAAGTTGGGAGGTTGTTGCCAACTTCTAGCCTATATAAACCATAGGTTCTTGGAATAATTATACAGGTTCAAATAAGGATAAATGTTGAGGAATTTGACAGTCAAAGCCATTTTTATGCAGGGAAGCTATTGAGGAGAGCAACTTTGTGGGCCATTTCTAGGAGATTCGTTCATCCATTTTTAGTGTCATTAGTTGTGTTAGGTTCTAGATATCTAGCAGAACATGTCCATATCAGTTTGTAATCCATTTGACACTTTTATTATGTTCTTTCAAATATTTGAAGAGAAATAAGAAAGCCTCACCCACTGAGATAAAGGCCCAGAGACGTAGGCGATATTGTCGAACTCCGTTAGCAATTTTGTTGTTATGGTTTGTTGATTCTTTGTGTTCATTTATAGATTTGTATATCTTATTATGGTTGCCATGTTAAATATTTAATTCTTCCTCTTTCTTCAAATTCCTAAATGGTTAATGAACTCATGTTTTAAAACTTAACCATAGTCTTTAAAATATCTTTTTGGATCAAGTGGTATCAGAGCAGGTTGACGGTTGGTTTTTGAGTTTGCATGATTACCAGGGAAAAGATGAATCATGGTGAAGGCGAGCTTTTTGAAGAGAATCCTAAGATTGGATCGAGAAAGATAACTTCTCAAAGTGAGAAGATGGAATCGGAAGAGGGACTTTCTCATGACGAGATAGAGTTTCGAAAGACCTTCTTCACCATGTCAGAGATGATGAAGGTTTTATATGATGATTATTTGGAGCGGAAGAGACCGATTCTAGGTGAATATTCAAAGGCCAAAACTAAATAAGGAGAGGATCCTCCTAAAACTCCTCCTTCACCTCCTTCTTCTCGATAATCTTATTCTTCTTCAAGTACAAGTTCCAAGTCCACGGCATGAAAACATTCCCATAAACATAAAAATGATATGCCTTTACTTAAGCTTGATGTGAAGATTGAATTACCCATGTATGATGGTGAAGTCAATGCAGAGAGGCTTGATAACTGCGTCATACAGATGGAGGTTTATTGCAGTGTGCAAAAAATTGAGGATGAGGCAACTCAAATTGAATTAGACTCGCTTCAACTTGCAATCACAACACTCATCTGGTGGAAAAGTAAGTTGCAAAATGGCACACAACAAGTGGGTAATGTATTTCCATCATAGCAATTTTTTTTTTCTGCACTTAGAAAACAATTTTATCCTTCAGGTTATAAAGAGAAGGCTTTAATAGAATGGCAAGGTCTTAAACTAAGAAAATGACACAGAGTACAAGAATACACAGATGAATTTCGTAAGATGGGATTAATGTTAGACATTCCTTTACATACCTAAGAAACTCTTATGAAGTATATAGGAGGTTTACCTGCACACATTCGTAACAATGTATTTATGTTTGGACCTACTAATATTAATGAGGTTTCTGTTAAAGCAACATACATTTAGGCAGGGAAAACATGAGTTGTTGTATATTGGGAATTATCTTCAAGAAAAGAGGACAAAGGGAAGTGGAATGGAAAGAAGGAAAATTCAGTGGCAAGAAAGGAAGAGAAGCTCTCTTGCAAGCATTGCAAGAAAGAAGGGAATGATGATGACCATTGCTGGAAATTGAATCCAAAGAAGAGACCGAAGTAGTTCAAAGAGAGGAAAGGGAGGCAAACAGTTGCAACAACATCATGACCAATAGACTTGGGATCAGATTCGGGTGATGAATCTAAAATCACAGTGGTTGGTTGGACATGTAAAATTGGTGATGGATATGATTCAAGAAGTAAATTGTTTCACATAAGGCTCGTAATGAGGAATACTAAGGTCAACACATTGATAGATAGTGGATCTCAATCTAACTTGATTTCAAAGGAAGTGGTTAAACAATTGGGATTAAACACTCAGATGCATCATAAGACTTACTCACTTAAATGGATAAGAAACAACCATAAATTTGATGCAGTGCCCCTACCTCAGTGGGGTATGCCGACCTACTGGTCACTGGATCTTCTCAAATCTCAAGCTGGAGAATCTCTTCAGGTCCTTGCTGGAACCTCTACAAAATCAAATCCAAAGGTCCTTATGAACTCTGCCCTACACGAATTAGCACTGAGTGTGAGCTCTCCCCCATGCGATCACCGGTGGTGACCGCAGGCCTTACCTAAAGGTGCTTCACACTTTTTGACCTTAGGTATTCTATTATGGGTCAACCTTGACTCTTCACACTCCCGATTTCCGACTTACCAAAATAGATCCTAGTGCTAGCTAGCTCCTCCCTTATCTCTCATCCATATGACCCCTTGCTATGACCTGGGGCCAAATCCTCCAAGTGCATTGGGACTTCGCATTTCACGAAGGTGGAAGTTAGTCCATACCCTTTCATTAGATTCCCGAAATCTGAACTCCCGATTTCATATCAACGGTCCACATCTCCCATGATCTAATGACTCAGATCAATTCTTCATGAATCAGGACTTTGCATGTCGCAAAGTTGGAGGACTTTTCACCTCCCTTCTCCCGATCCCCAATATCTACTTGGACAATCAATGATCCATGTTCTCCCTTGGATCGAGGATTGCGATCAAATTGAGAACTCAAACTTCACAAGTTCTCAAAAACATTACCTCGGGCTTCTCCAATATGGGAATCAATGAAACATTGATTCTTTGCCACGTGTCCTGCCCAGCTCCAACAACTAGGATTGTTGCAGCTCTTAGATCTTTAGGTACTCGCCTGTGCACTTCAAAGAGTTGAAATGCGTACACATTCCCTGGATCCAAAAACTGTTGATTCACACGCTCCCATATCTAACATTCCATATCTGATCTCCTCCTCAACCCTTCTCCTCTGATTCAATGGATGTTGATCTAACAGTCTAGGCTCCTCTCGCGATCCAACGGCTCAAATCAACTCTCCTATTCTACTCCTTGGCTGAAGTTTCTAAGAAATTATGTCAAATGCTCTTCTCCTACAATTGGCATGACTCTCTCTTGGCAGCCATCTTCTGGGTTTGGACTGTCCAACCAATCCTCCAACATCTTCATCTCTTGCTCCCATTGAGTGAGAACTTCATCTAAGTTCTCCTCTTTTTCTGTTGGGGTAGACATCAGTATATGCTCCTTCTCTTCTTCCTCTATGACAGTCACTGTTGGATGTCCTTCCTCTATTGTGGCATCTACAACACATGCATTGGCCTCAACTGGGTTATGTGAGAGGAATACCTCAATTCATCCAATGATCAGAATGTATTTCCGATCCTCCTCCAATGTGATGGAAGTACTTAAATTCTAATCATATTCATTCACATGGCCTACAAACCCACATGAATCTTCACCTATCAACACTCCTTGTTGATATGAACTCTCCACAAAGTCTGTGAAACTCTCAAACAATCTCATCTCTTTCCCTTTGCCCACCTAGAAATTTGAGATTTCTTCCCTTCTTCCCACTTGCCAGGTTACGATATCTCCCAATGATCCCATCTCATTTCCCACCTGGAAATCTAAACTTTCAGTATTGCCCACCTAGCAGACTTTGAGATCATCCACTAATGTTCTTTCCAATTTTTGGATCATAGATGTGAACCATTTCCTCTTCATTTCTGAGGCTCTCCACATGCCTCAGCCACCTCTTTAACAACTGTTGTTATCCTCTGGCCAACAATTTCTAAATGGGCCATTTTCATTTCCTCTTCAGAGGCCATTCATACCTCCAGTGTACCTTGGACTCATGTTGCATCTTCAACACTAACCTGTCCATTTCTGCTCTTATCTCTATGAGCTCCTTGTCAATTTCTTTTTTAGATTTTGCTTAATTTGAAAAGGCGCGCTATGGCGCTGAATTGTCCCACCATGTGGGATCTGCTGACGATGCTTCTAGATCATACTCCATGGATGGGAAAATCATGAGCCCCTGCTCATGGCTCCCTCTACCCTGTTGTTGAGATCCTCCAGGGTCCCATACTTTCTCTTGGAGCTATTTATCTGCTCCTTTTCCTTGCTTCTTCTTTTTCCCTGCTGCTCATGCAGGTTTTCTTCTGTCCCATACTTATCTGATGACTACTTCTTGTGCTGCTTCCAACATCAATCAATTTATCTCCTCTATTTCTTTATCTGGCTAGTCCACTAGCTAGTTTCCCCCCTGCATTATGCTCTGTTGCCTCTTCTCTTCATCAATTTCCAACTTAATTTGTTGGATGAGATGCCTTTGCATATTTACCCTTCTCTCCAGGGCTTCTAGCTCTTCACACAGGTAAAAAAGATCCATGCTATCTACTGCTTCCTCCTCTATTGCAGGTTCACATTCTACAATTATCTCTTTCTCATATTTCTGGCTGAAAATTTTGAGCCATTCCTCTGAATTCTCTTCCTTCTCCATCTCTTGGGCACATTGAAATGTGTGATCTTTCTCCTTTTTACCAATCTGATCAATATGATCCTTCATGTTATCTTCATCTCTTGTAGCATTAGCTTGCCACCCTATTGCAGACTCCAGTTCTGCAATCTCACCACTGAGTTGTTGCTCAACTTTCTCCCCAGGCTGGTATTCTCCCTCTTCTGTTGCATGCTTCAGGGTTGCAGTCATCTCCTGTTCAACTCCCTGGTTGAAGTTTCTAAATAATTCTGTCGAATTCTCTTCTCCTATAATATGCATGACTGTCTCTTGGCAGCCATCTTCTGGGTTTGAATTGTCTAACCAATCCTTGAACATCTTCATCTCTTGCTCCCATTGAGTGATAACTTCATCCGAATTCTCCTATTTTTTTGTTGGGGCAGTCATCAATATCTTCTCCTTCTTTTCTTCCTCTGTGACAGTCACTGCTAGTTGTCCTTCCTCTATTGTTTCATCTAGAACACATGCGTTGGCCTCAACTGGGCTATGTGATAGGAATACCTCAATTCGTCCAATGATCAGAATGTATTTTTGATCCTCCTTTGCTGTGATGGGAGTACTTAAATTCTCATCATCTTCATTCACATGGCCTACAAACCCACATGAATCTTCACCTATCAACACCCCTTGCTGATATGAACTCTCCACAGAGTCCATGAAACTCTCAAACGGTTTCATATCTTGTCCCTTTCCCACCTAACAATTTGGGATTTCTTCCCTTCTACCCACTTGGTAGTTTATGAGGTCTCCCAATGATCCCATCTCATTTCCCACCTGACAATATGAACTTTCATTACTACCCACCTGGCATTCTTTGAGATCGTCTAATGATGTTCTTTCCTTTTTTTGGCTCACAAATGTGAACCATTTCCTCTTCATCTCTGAGGCTCTCCACATGCCTTGGCCACCTCTTTAACAAATTTTGTTGTTCTTTGGCCAACAATTTATGAATGGACCATTTTGATTTCCTCTTCAGAGGCCATTCATACCTCCAGTGTACCTTGGAATCATGCTTCATCTTCAACACTAACCTATCCATTTCTTATCTTATCTCTATGAGCTCCTTGTCAATTTATGCTCTACTTTTCTTCTGGCAGTCTCCTCTTTGACCACGCTCATGGATTTCAATAGCCATATTTTCTGCCATCAATATTTACAGACCTTCAATGGCCATCTTTTATGAAACAATATTTACAGACCATCAATACTCTATCTCCTCCTTCACCTGTTGTCTACAGGTGAACTTCAACTTCCGATTATCTCTTGTCACTTTATCACCTTTGCCTATAATCTGCAGACATAATTCAACTTCAACACTACTTGATGTAGTCAAAATGTCTTCTCTATCTCCTCTCCTTTTCCTGACGTTTACAAGAAAAAATATTACTCTTATACCACTTCATGGTATCAACCAATCTCCATTCATCATCTCTCCTTTGCCTATGATCTGCAGAAAAAATATTAAGATTTGATACCACTTGATGCAATTCCCCCACTTGAGAGGGGTTTGTCGACCTCCCAGTCACTAGATCTTCTCAAATCTTGAGCTGGAGCAAATCTTCAGGTCCCTGTTGGAACCTCTACAAAAACAAAATCCACAGGTCCTTATGAACTCCACCCCGTGTGAATTAGCACTGAGCATGAACTCTCCCCCATGCAATCACCAGTGGTGACCACAGGCCTTACCTAAAGGTGCTTCACACTTTGCGACCTCGGGTATTCTGTTATGGGTCAACCCTGACTCTTCGCACTCCCGAGTTTTGACTTACCGAACTAGAGCCTAGTGCTATCTAGCTCCTCCTTTATCTCTCATCCATATGACCCCTCGCTATGACCTGGGGCCAAATCCTCCGAGTGCGTTGAGACTTCGCATTTCGCGAAGGTGGAAGTTAGTCCATGCCCTTTCCTTGGATTCCTGAAATCTGAACTCCCGATGTCAGATCAACGGTCCACATCTCTCGCGATCCAACGACTCAGATCAATTCTTCGCGAATCGGGACTTCGCATGTCGCGAAGTTGGAGGACCACTCACCTCCCTTCTCCTGATCCCTGATATCTCCTTGTACAATCAATGGTCCACGTTCTCCCTTCGATCGACAACTACGATCAAATCCTAAACTAAGATTTCACGAGTTCTCACAACCCTTACCTCGGGCTTCTCTAATATGCAAATCAGTGAAACATTGATTTTTCACCACATGTCTTGCCTAGCTCCAATGACTAGGATTGTTGCGGCTCTTAGCTCCTTAATTAATTGCTTGTGCACTTCAAAGAGTTAAAATGCGTACACCTTCCCCAGATCCAATGGTTGTTGATCCATACGCTCCTAGATCTAATGGTCTAGATATGATATCCTCCTTGATGCTTCTCCTCTAATTCAATGGACGCTAATCTAACGGTCCAAGTTCCTCTCACGATCCAATGGCTAAGATCAAATCATGAGTTCGCATTTCGAGACTTTGGGAATTAGCTTCCTCCATTCTCCCAACTTCCGAATGTGTGAAGTCCAAAGGACTTCCACTATTATACTCCGCACAACTCTCCTAGATATGATGGTTGTCAGATCACTTACCACCTTCCGAATGGATATTTTCCATCTATCTTCTATCTTTGATGGTCACCCACTGGATGTGCTTCTCCTCCCGAGTTTTCACTTTCTTCCCTGACTTCGAAGATTTCCAATGTTTCGAAGATCGCAACCTCTGATATACCTCCTGCTAGCCCCGTGTCTTTGGGTCTCGTCTATGTTTCTGAAATCGTTGTGTCTCCTGAGATTTGATAACGAAACTCGACCTCGGCCCTAATGCACCCTTGAGCTTTGCGTGCAACTTTGCACAATCTCTTCTGAGCTTGGGACTTGGAATAAGTCTGCTCTTACACACTCCTTTTTCTATCTCTTCTAAGATTTCATCTTGTTCAGTCTATAGGGAACACATCCCTTGTATTTTCCTTGAAAGGGAAATTTAGTGCCCTCCTAGCAACCCCCGGCTCAATGCACACCTTGCAGAGATCTCCTACAAAGTATTCAATAACTCTGTAAGTGTTTTCTCCTTGATACTATCTTCTCTCTGAACTCAAAATAGAGTTCTTTTGTGCACTCCTTGCACCTTCTCAATGCCCTCCTGGCAGAACTCTACAGAATCTTCAACAATTTTTTTCTTTGTTCTGTGCCTTCTTTGCACAATCTTCCCTTCAGAGTATTCAGTAACTTTGCGACTCTTTGATTCTGTGAATTCTTCTATTGTGCCCTCTTGGCACGTTCTTCCTTTAATACGATTTGAGATTCAAATATGCACTCCATGCATTGGTTCATACTCTATTGTGCACTCCTTGCACAGTCTAAAGAATCCCCAAAAAAATTTCACATTAAACAAAGATAGCGGAATCTATCTTCCTGCTACAGATGAAAACTATCATGTGTCTACAATATACATTCATAAAACATATAAATGCACAAACAATCTTGTGCAGGAAAAACTGTTGTCTTTTTCATTAATATGAAAATCTGATTACAATATGTGCAGGCTAGACTGTAACAAAGTCTATCTCTCTCAAAACAAACTATTCTACCTCAACACTCCTCAAACAACCTCATTTGGGCATGTCGTGCATCTATCTATACATAGGAAGGTTCCTAGGGTTCCTTCCAACTACCTCTCCTATTGAAGTAGAAACTAAAAACTAATCAAACTCCGTTACATTCACGACTAAGAGTGAAACTCCTAGATCTCTCATGATCCTTTGAATTTGGGATCTGTTGAATTGTCCCACCACGAGGAGGTGATAGGTGTCACTTGGTTTCATCACTTTGGGGCTGAGTTGGCACTATACAGATTTGACATGTGTCACTATACGAATGACATGTGGCAATCTGTATAGTGACGTGGCCCAATGAGAGGTGGACACGTGGTCGTATGGATGACAATTGGGCATACGGTAGGGTGATGTGTCATGTGACTGGGCAGGTGACTGTGCAATACCGATGACATGTGGCAGGAAAATCAGTACGACATGTGGCAGGTATGATAGACATGTGGAAGGTACGATGGTGACATGGAAGTGTTGACTGGGCTGTATGATCGATGATGTGGCAGATTGGCTAGGTCGTTGCATAAGCAATACGGGCCAATCCCAAGGTGACACGTGGCCCAATCACATAGTGCCACATGGCACCCTAGATTTTCCCAAGGTTGGTTGGGTAAAAGTTTTGTTCCACCTCTGAGGGAATCGAACTCGCAACCTCTCGGCATGCCAACGACCTAACCCCAATGCTCTAACCAATCATGTTATCTATGTGACTTGGTTGATAAATGACGCATCTATTATAAGTGTTGATATGGTGCACGTGTTGGGGGATAGGCTCCGGTTGGCGGGCGCCATCCCTGACCGACTAGGAGCTAGACCAGCGGTTGCCGAGATGATGAAGGGCACATGGAGCAATAACGATGTAGCCATATGGACCATACAACCAACGCAACAACTAAGGACCTGGGCTCAATTGTTAGCACCCAGCCCGAGGCCACATGGAAATGACCATATGACCATGGGCCCATGTAAAGCGGTTTGGCGTTCCATATGTTCATTTTTTGGTTTTTCAACCATAGCTTACAATTTTATTGAGATTTTAGCCTGATTTTGGGAGATTTTGGCCATTTTTGGAGGATCTGGAGCCCTTTTTGAGGCCAAATATTGGGGGGAAGTTGGGAGTTTGTTTCCAAATTCAATTCTATATAAACCACAGGTTATTGGAAGCCTTAGACAGGTTTGGAAAAGGAGAAATGTTTAGGAATTTGACAGTCAAAGCCATTTTTATGTATGGAAGTTATTGAGGAGAGAAACTTAACGAGCCATTTTCGGGAGCGTTGTTCATCCGTTTTCAGTGCCGTCAGTTATGTTGGGTTGTAGAGATCTAACAGAACACATCCATATCCGTTTTCAATCCATTTTACACTTTTTTGATGTTCTTTAGAAGCTCCGAAGAGAAATAAGAAAGCCTCACCCACTGAGACAAAAGCCCAAAGACATAGGCTATATTACCGAACTTCGTTAACAATTTTTTTGTTATGGTTTGTTGATTCTTTGTGTTGATTTCCAGATCTGTATATCTTATTATGGCTTCCATGTTAAATCTTTAATTCTTCTTCTTTCTTCGAATTCCTAAATGGTTAATGAACTAATGTTTTAAAGCTTAACCATAGTCTTTAAAAGATCTTTTCGGATCATCAACCATAGCCAACCATGGTCATGGTCAACCTCACTCAACCATAATGAAGGACAACCATGGTCAACCATAGCTAACCTTCCCTTCCCAACGTCTAGCAAGGTCTACTAAAGTAAACCATGGTCATGGTCAACCATAATCAACCATAGTCATTTTCAATTAAAGTATTATTGTATTAATACTTAAATAATATATTATTAATGTATTAATACTTTAGTAATGTATTTATTAAGCCATTAATACTTTAAGAATGTATTTATTAATGCATTATTAATTTATTAATAATTAAATATGTTACATTAAACATTAATATATTAATACTTTTCTAATATATTTATTAATTCACTTAATGTATTAAAGACATGAAATAATTTTTTTTATTATTACTTTAACAATGTATTATTAATCTCTTACTTTATTATTACATTAATACTTTAACAATGTAGTAATTAATATTGTATAAATGTATTATTTAATTAATACTTTATATTATACATTTATGTAAATTAAAAGTTTAATTTATACATTATATTAATATAATAATGTATTACTTAGTAATGTATTTATTAAAAATGTATTAATTAATTAATCAATTAAATTAATACATTACAATATACATCAATATCATTCATAGTCATGATCATAAAAAACCATGATGATGGTCCACTATAATCAACCATAATCATTTTCAATAAATGTATTAATGTATTAATATTTTAATAATATTTTTATTAATGTATTATTACTTTAATAATGTATTTTAATGTATTTTAATTTATTATTGTATTAATACTTTAATAAGGTATTAGTTAAAAATGTATTAATACATTAATTAATTCATACATTACATTATTAATGTATTAATATTTAATATGCTACATTATGCATAATGCATTAATACTTTAATTTATATATTACAAGAATGTAATAATGTATTCTTAATGTATTAATAGTTTATTAGTGTACATTATACATTAATGTACTTAGTGTATTAATACCTGACTAATGTATTAATACTTTAGTAATCTAATTTTTAATGCATTTAATGTATCTATTGATATATTTAATGTATTAATTTATTAGTGTATTATTACCTTATCAATGTATTAATTAATTAATTAATTACATTAAATTATTAATCTATAAACCATTTAATATGTTATATTAGACACTAATATAACTAATACTTTCATTTATAAATGTTTATTATAGATTATATTAATGTTAGATTACACATCAATGTATCAATGCAATGTATGAGTACTTTAATGTATTATATTTACATTAATGTAATACATTATACATTAATGTAATATATTACTAAATACACTAAATACATTAATGCATTACATTATGAATGTATCAATCAATTAATATTTTACATTTATACATTAATACTTTAATACATTTATCAATCAATTAATATTTTAATTTATACATTTTTTATTATATATTAAATAATAGTTATATATTAAATTAATGTAATATTAAATTATTATATTAATTAAATGTATTAATATATTAATGATAGTTCACAAAACATGTTAGTCATCAACTAACAACAACCACTTTTATAAAGTGATTGTTGCTAATATAAATATACTCTTAAATCATACAACCCACGCATACCAAATACAGTGCATATCTCAATGATTACTAAGTCACTACTTGGTATCCGTCTTTGTTTTTAGAACTGAATCAATGTCGGTTCAGCCATTTCAACTTCTTTCGTTACGATGTCTCATATTAATTAAATGTTGTTTAACACATTATCTTTGTCATCTAACACCTTTAATATGCCTGCTCTAGTTAACGATCAACCTCAGGGGAAGAATATTAATGTTTATATAAATTTTAAAATAATAAATATGATTAATGTCAAATTCTACAACATTCTTGTTTACGTGGTGTTAGCGATATTTCTGGTTCAAGGGGTTAGAATGTGCAAGAAAGGGGAAAAAACCCACTTATCCTAAGTTTGGGGTGTAAGCGCTCCTGTGGTAAACAGCAGGCGGATCTGGATGGCCGACATTCACGCGCCCAGATCAACGGCGCAGGGAGCGATTCCGAACCCCCCCCGCCTTTCTACCTTTAAGCGGAGGGGGGGGGGTCCGGAATCCAGGGCGCACCTCTCCAACGGACACGATCGAGCCGCCCGGATCAACGGCATATAGAGTGGTTCCGGACCCCCCCCGCCTTTCTACCTTTAAGCGGAGGGGGGGGGTCCGGAATCCAGGGCGCACCTCTCTAACGGCTAATATCAGCGCACCCAGATCAACGGTGCTCGGACAGTCTCAGCCTCCTCAGCAGCTCTGTTTTTAACCCTGTGGGCCCCTTCCCTGTCGTGTCGCCTTTTTCTCCTCCTTGCCATCTGTTCTCCTCTTGGTCGTGTGATGAGGCTCGCTCCCTTTAGCCTTTCCTCGTCTTCCGACATCTATCCACCCATATCATCATCTACTCACCTTCCCGTCCACCATGCACTTTTACTCCTGCACTCCCTGTTGTTTCCACCTGTGTCATGACCATCTCCCATGGCATTCCTCATCCCGCCATCATTCTCGCTATAAGGGTCCCGCGCAGCAGTCCAGCGAAGCAGCGTCCCAAGAAAGACCATTCAGCTGATCCAGGTGGCACCATTGAGTGACCGCCACATCCTAGAAGACAGTGTTGACCAAGGTCGTCCCCAATCCCAAGGAAGCAGTTATTATCGCCGCGACGGTGGTTGAACGTCGCCTTCTTCCTTAAATGGAAAATCAGGAAAGGACAAAGCGTACAAGCAGACTGTATTCCTTCCTGACGGGGATTGCATCTCTCAAAGCCACTGCAGGACAGTCAGGAGTCCCATCGCGTCTGCCATAAGTTGCACGACCATTGAGAAGCTGCAAATGTTGGCTGTCAGAAGCCATGCAGACGCAAAGCTTTCAATACATGTCTCGGTTCCGCTG
>ML777329.1:1102603-1144023 GCA_009831015.1 Picea engelmannii | reverse complement strand
ATGAGAAATGACTATAGGGGATGGAAATTCCTCTTAACCATATCTTTTTTTCTCCAAATTGCAACAAAAAATCACCCCTAAGATGGGGCTATGAATCCACAAAATAGGGTGTCTCTCACATCCCAATACACTCCCACAAAAAAATAGATTTCCTACAGCTATGCCAAACCCACGAGCTCTCTTCCCCTCAACCCAAAGAATCTAAGGAATAGGATCCCCATTCAATGCACATAGTCCCTCAGCCCTTCCCACTTCCCTCGATGACTCTATCATAGGTTGGCAAGGAATCTCTATTGTTGGGGACTCCAAGGATGCTAGTTTCCATAGGAAAAATAACAACAATAACTCACTTCTCTAGGGAAAAATCACACAAAGAATTTGCATGCTATAGGCCCAACAACCTAGTTCTTCATGCATTTACAACTCTAAACAAGCTACCCACAACACCTACTATGGATACCTTCAATATCTGGTGCTCTCCACTCATTGCTCAATTTTTTTTTATCTAGGAGACCATATTGCTCCCATATTGGTCTCCTCATGCTCCCATATTGCATCTTGGCGATCATAGTAGGTCCATTGAACCTTTACATAGCATGATTATAGGTTCAATTTTCAAAATTGTGGGCAGAGATGGAGTCTTGTGCAATTATATAGCATGAGGAGACCATATTGCTCCCATATTGGTCTCCTCATGCTCCCATATTGCATCTTGGCGATCATAGTAGGTCCATTGAACCTTTACGAGGTCGATGGCTCTATTCTTGATCACTTTGACTTTTTTTTATCTAGGATGCCCACTGGTTCCACCTAAAAGTCCCTTTTAGATTCCACTTGGATCATAGTCCAATCAATCATGTGGTTAGGATCACACACATATTTCTTCAATAAAGAAACATAAAACACATAATGAATTCTCAGGGATGTAAGAAATGCAAACATGTATGCAATGGAACCTATCTTCTCTAAAAAATTAAATGGCCCATAATATCTCATTGCCAACTTCAAGCAACTTTCCAATCTTAGTGAGATCCTTTTATCTTCTTTTTTTAAAATCACATGTTCGCCTGCTTTAGATCCCATGTATGTCCTTTTTTGTGCACAACTTGTTTGTATATCTGATGCAGGAGCATCGCCCACGACAAGCGAGCTAGCATGGAAGGCAATGAACAGCTGGACAAGCCAGCAAAAAGTTTTTGAATTTTCATCCAAGAGGATGCGCCAATGTATAAATGATGCATTTATGAAAGCACCTTTTGTATGTGTATCAAACCTCGATCCATACGCTCTTGTTTGAATTAGATAGAAGGCATTTAATAGATTTAATGTAGGTAGATAGATGTTTAAGTCTAGATTAGACAGTTTAGAGTTCGAAGAGGGAAAATGGATATAGACACCCTCATTGTATCATTATTCATTAGCAATTCAGATAACTCAGAGAAGCATTCAGAAGAGAAGAGAAAGCAAAGAATTGTATGAAGAACACCTATGTACAGATTTGAGTTAATAGAAGAGAGTCTTTGATTCAAATTCATGTCTTGTGTTGTTTCTCTGTGTATGTGGTTAATGTGCTCTTGAATGTTTGTTATCTGGATATGCATTTTCTTTGAATATGCTGTGCATGTGATTTCAGGGTTTGAAATTAAGTCTGAGAAGGAAGAGAATGAGTTTCAATTGTTTCTCTATCTGAGCCAGGAGATTCCTGCATAGAGTGTAGTCGAATTCATCCGCAAGGAGTGTGTTGATGAGAGCTCGACAGTTTAACACTTATTCTCATTCCCACAGAAGTTGCAGGGGTTGTTGAAGCCGTGCGAAGAGTGTGCAGGCGGAATTAGAGATCTCAGTTGTTAGTCTGAGTAACGGAGTTAGACAACTACTGCTGCAGAGAGTGCACAGAGTCTAAAAGATTCAACACTTGGAAAGCATTGAAGGCTGAGCACAAGCAGGGTGCGCAAGCTCAAGAGGGATAGTTCCTTCGTGGTATTGTTGAAAGAGAGCCCAGGAGGTTTGTATTGAGGAAGGTTTGAGAGGGAAGTACAAGCATAGGAGTTGGAGGCAAGTGCCGAAGAGGACAATTAGTTTTCTAAATAAATCCTCAAGGAGGAGGAGTCGACGACCAGGATTCACAGGAAATATTAGCGAAGTCCCGACAGTCGTCAGATCTGGGGAAGTAGCACAGGATTTAAGCGTTAGTGTGCAGGGAAGGAGTCAGAGCTCATCGGGACTCGACTCATCGGAGAATCGGAGTCTCCAGGAACATAGGATTCTCGCAGGGAGAATTCGTGATCCGCGATTTCGCGAAAGGAGGATAGTCGTAGATCCCGGACTGGGTATGTGTCAGCAATCCAGAGAGTCGGGGGTTCAGTATTCGAAATTTTCCCATGCAAAGGGAATGCTACAATTGAAATCATGATCACGTGATACCTGATAGCAAGACGAGGAGGGGTGACATGGAGGAGAGTGCCCGCACGTGCATCGGGGTTCGGCATTTCAGAGTTCTCGGTGACAAGAGACTCACATCCACGAGAATCACGATATCCCGATACGTGATTTCCCGACGGAGGGAAGAGCGAAGTGGAGGACAAGTGTCAGCAGGTAAACTCTTGCAGGGAGCAAATGCCAAGTGGCCTCGGCATATCGTGAACTTGGGGGTTCGCGTGTTGGGAGCATAAAGATTTGCGTCGAGGTTTACGAGGTCGCGAAAAGCGATATCTCTGTAACCATTGGTTAGTGTGTGGGTCCCACAGCACAATAAAGGGGAACAGGTGGCATCGGAGATTCCAGGGGTGTGAATTCTTCACATTGCAAATTCACGAACTCCAAAGTTTCGATAGAGAAAAGGGGCTTGGTCCCGTGGTCGATAGGTCATGTGGAAAAGGAGTTAGCGAAGGAGGTAAGAAATCTGTGAATGAGTGATCATTGGGATTCGGGGATTGGTGAAACCCGATTCTGTGAGCTCATGACTCGCGATATCGTGAGAACCGATTTCCCGATTTGAAGAAGGGAGATCACAAGGAAAGTCTGTGGGTATTGAGAACTCCCGACAGGGGGTTTGAAGAGTAATTTTAACTCTTCGGACCTAGCTAAAAGAAGGTCCTGGTGATAGCGGACGTGTGTCGGGTAGCGTTTGCGTCAAAGTGGTATTAGAGCGGGAACTCTTTGTTTTCTGCGACAGAGAGAAAAGAGGGAATTTCACCATGCCGCCTAGAAGAGAAAGGCAATCGCCTGATCCAGAGGATAGGGATGTGCGAAGAATAGGTAGGCTGGCAGGGAATCCAGAGATGGAAAGGCAGATACGCGATCTCAGAGCGAGATTGGAAGATATGGAAGCAGTGCAGAGATGCACAACAAATGTTGGAGATCTAAGCGACTCTGAAGGCAAAGCTGAAGCTGAACAGCAAGGAGAAGTTGCAGCCAACGAGCGATTGATTAAAGCTATCGCCTGGATGAGTTCAAAGACAAAAATGGACATTCCAACTTATGAAGGAAGTCTGGATGCAGAAGAGCTATTGGATTGGATTAGAGCTCTTGATACCTACTTCGATTATGAAGACATCGAAGAGGACAAAAAGGTAAGGCATGTTGTCATGAAATTGAAAGGACACGCAACATTATGGTGGGATGAGCTTTAGGCAGATAGACGTTCCAAAGGGAAACAAAAGATCAAAAGCTGGGATTGAATGATAGTGAAGATGAAGGCAAAGTTTATCCCAAGGGACTATCAGATCACACTGTTCAGGAGAATGCAGAACCTGAGACAGAAGTTGATGACGGTGAAGGAGTATACCGAAGAATTCTACAAGCTCAATATTAGAGTAGGTCATCGGGATAGCAATGATGAAAAGGTTTCCAGGTATATGAATGGCTTAAGATACGACATCCAAGACGAGATGAGTATGACAACCATCAGAATAGTTGAGGATGCGTATCAGATGGCGTTGAAAGCTGAGGAAAAGCTAAGTCGTAAGCCAACACAGTGAGGGCGAGGTAAGAGCCAGCCGAGAGGAAAATCAATTGCCCAAGATAGGTTCCAGAAATCTAAGGATGACTGGAAGAGACCTCAGGGTAAAATTGAAAGAGGTGGAACCTCACAGCGAGGACCACATGCTGAACAGAGAAGGCAGCAAATTGATCAGCGAGGAGATTACGCTGATGCCAACACTTTTCCTCGTACTAGAGACCGAGGTAGAGGAAGAGGTGGACTCATCACATGCTACACATGTGGGAAAAACGGGCACAAAGTGGTTGACTATCCAGATAGGAAGGCAGATAAAGGAGAAGCTCACATCGTCGAAGCACAGAGGCGATCTGCTGAAGTAGAAGATGCAGAAGACGGAAGGTCTTTGATGATGCATAAAGTTCTCGTAACACCCGAGAAGGAGGTGGAGGACACAGCTGAGAGAAGCAGACTGTTCAGAACTGCATGCAAGACCAAAGACAGGAAATGTAAAGTGATCGTGGATAGCAGAAGCACCGATAATCTTGTTTCAACCGAGATGGTGGAGAAACTAGAGCTGAAAATGACTGATCAGCCGAGCCCATATAAAGTTTCATGGTTACAGAAGGGACATCAGGTGAGTGTCACTAAACAGTGCTTAGTGGACATTAAAATTGGAGGATATAATGATAAAATTCTCTGTGATGTTATCCCTATGGATGTATGTCATTTATTGCTAGGAAGACCATGGCAGTATGACAGAAACATAGTTCATGATGGGAAAATGAATACGTACACTTTGGAGAAGAATGGGAGAACACACATGTTACTTCCGATAAAATATAAGGAGGTAAAACCAAAGGTGAACAACAGGATACTTCTCATGAGTGGGAAGGAACTTCTGACAGAAGTAAAGAAGAAGGAGGATCCACAATTCTTTGTGGTCAGAAAACCCATAATCATTTTGACCAGCACAAGAGTGGACGATCTGCCGGAGGAAATTCAGGAACTGTTGGAAGAGTTCGCTGATATAGTGGTGGACGAATTACCCGATTCGTTGCCGCTAATGAGGAGCATAAGTCACCACATAGACCTTGTACTGGGAACTAGTTTACCAAACAAGGCCACGTACAGGTTAACGCTTCAGGAGAACGAGGAGGTCAAAAGGCAGGTGCAGGAACTGCTAGACAAAGGACTGGTCAGGGAAAGTTTAAGTCTCTGTGCCATTCCAACGGTACTAAGTCCAAAGAAGGATGGAGGCTGGAGAATGTGTACAGATTCCAAAGCCATTAACAAGATCACCATCAGGTATAGATTCCTATTGCCGAGAATGGATGACTTGATGGACTGTTTAAGTGGATCCAATTATTTTTCAAAGGTTGATTTGAAAAGCGGATACCATCAAATTCGCATGAGGGAAGGAGATGAATGGAAGACAACCTTCAAGACTAACGAAGGGCTGTACGAATGGCTAGTCATTCCATTTGGCTTGACAAATGCGTCAAGTACATTCATGAGGCTGATGAATGAAGTGCTGAAAGAATTCATTGGTAAGTTTGTCATTGTTTATCTAGATGACATATTGATTTTCAGCAAATCAAGAGAAGAACATGTGAAGCATTTAGCTGCAATAATGAGGAAGCTACAGCAAGAGAAGCTATTGATCAACGTGAGAAAATCTTCATTTATGAAGAAGAAACTCATTTACTTGGGGTTTGTCATATCGACAAATGAATTGAAGATGGATCCAAGTAAAGTGGTTGTAATAAAGAATTGGCCATCACCAAGAAATGTTTTTGAGGTGAGGAGTTTCCACGGTTTGGCTAGTTTCTACCAAAAGTTCATTAGGAATTTCAGTGGGATTAGCGCAGCAATGATGGACACAATCAAGAAGAGACATAAGTCTTTTCGTTGGACTGAAGAGGCAGAGAAGAGCTTCAATCTGTTGAAGAAAAAAATCACTGAACAACCGGTGTTGGGGTTGCCTGATTTCAAGAAGACATTTCAGGTGAAGTGTGATGCAAGTGGCTTTGCCATAGGAGCGGTCTTGAGCCAGGAGGACAGACCAGTTGCTTCTTTCAGTGAGAAGATGGATGAGGCAAAGCTGAAATACTCCACGTATGATAAGGAATTTTATGCCATTATACAGGCATTGAAGAAGTGGAGGCATTACTTGATCCCAAAAGAATTTGTATTGTATAGTGATAATCATGCATTATAGTTTATAACTCAGCAGGAGAAGCTGAACCAAAAACAGGCAAAATGGGTAGAGTATATGCAGAATTTTACGTTTGTAATTAAACACATTTCAGGGACTGGTAACAAATTGGTTGATGCTTTGAGCAGGAAGTGTTTGGTGCTGTAGGAATTCCGAGTCAAGACATTGGGTTTTGAAAACCTGGAAGACATGTATGCAGGTGATGCAGATTTTGCAGAGGCATACGAGGCAGCTGAGAATCCATTTCTCAGAGACAGAAGCCCGTGGATGGATTACATGATTCAGAATGGACTTTTGTTCAGAGGAAACCAGTTATGCATTCCGAATTGCTCCATGAGGGAGAACCTGCTAAAGGAGAAGCACAGTGGTGGATTAGCAAGGCATTTTGGCCACGACAAGACATTTGAAAAATTGAGCGAAGCATACTTCTGGCCGAAGATGCGAATAGATGTCAAGAAGTTTGTTGACAGGTGCAGAGTTTGCCAACATTCTAAGGGAAGAAAGCAGAATGCAGGTCTTTATCAGCCATTACCCATACCAGAAAGGCCATGGGAGGCGATCAGCATGGATTTCGTACTAGGATTGCCAAGGACACAAAGAGCACATGATTCCATCTTTGTGGTGGTTGAGAGGTTTTCAAAGATGACACATTTTATTCCATGTCAGAAGACCAGCGATGCGACTCACATCGCAAATTTATTTTTCAAGGATGTTGTTAGACTTCATGGCTTACCCAGAAGCATTGTATCGGACAGGGATACAAATTTCATTGGACATTTCTGGAGGAAGATGGGAACTAAATTGATGTTTAGTTCAGCCTATCATCCTTAGAGGGATGGGAAAACGAAGGTTGTAAATAGAAGTCTGGGAGAATTACTCAGAAGCCTAGTGACAGAGCACCACAGCAGCTGGGAAAATGTGTTGCCACAGGCAGAATTTGCTTACAATGATTCGGTGAATCGAAGTACAGGGAAAAGTTCATTTGAGATTGTATATGGCAGACAACCAAGAGGAGTATCTGAGCTGAGGGATTCAGAGCAGATAATGACTCAGAGTGCAAGCGCTGAAGAATTCGCAGAGGCGATGGAAGAACTTCATAGCAGGGTGAAGCAGCGATTGCTGGAATCGAACCAAGAATACAAGCGCAGAGCGGATCAGCATTGGAGACAACTTCAATTTGAGGTTGGTGATCTAGTTCTGGCACATCTGAGAAAGGAAAGGTTCCCAAGGGGAACATACAACAAGATCAAGACGAAGAAAATTGGGCCATGCAGAGTCCTGAAGAAACTGGGAGAAAACGCTTATGAAATTGAATTGTCGAATGTCATCGGAATATCTCCGACATTCAATGTCTCAGACTTATATCCTTATAAGGCTGAGGAAGCAGGAGCTGGAAGTGATGAGAAGCCAGAAATTCAGTGGCAGAAGTAGATGCCGATTGCAGAAAGGCCACAGATGGAGCAGATACTTGACAGAAGAATCAGTAAAAGAACTAGACGGAAGCAATACTTCGAGTATCTGGTGAAATGGAAGAATCACCCAATGGAGGATGCCAGCTGGTAAATAGAAGCAGTCATTCAAAAGCATGGACAGACCGTGCAGGAGCTCATGGACAGGAGCCCATGAAAATTTTCAAGCCAAGGAGTATGATGCAGAAGCATTGCCCACGACAAGCGAGCTAGCATGGAAGGCAATGAACAGCTGGACAAGCCAGCAAAAAGTTTTTGAATTTTCATCCAAGAGGATGCGCCAATGTATAAATGATGCATTTATGAAAGAACCTTTTGTATGTGTATCAGACCTTGAGCCATACGCTCTTGTATGAATTAGATAGAAGGCATTTAATAGATTTAATGTAGGTAGATAGATGTTTAAGTCTAGATTAGACAGTTTAGAGTTCGAAGAGGGAAAACAGATATAGACACCCTCATTGTATCATTATTCATTAGCAATTCAGATAAATCAGAGAAGCATTCAGAAGAGAAGAGAAAGAAGAGAATTGTATGAAGAACACCTATGTACAGATTTGAGTTAATAGAAGAGAGTCTTTGATTCATGCCTGGTGTTGTTTCTTTGTGTATGTGGTTATTGTGCTCTTGAATGTTTGTTTTCTGGATATGCATTTTCTTTGAATATGTTGTGCATGTGATTTCAGGGTTTGAACTGAAGTCTGAGAAGGAAGAGAATGAGTTTCAATTGTTTCTCTATCTGAGCCAGGAGATTCCTGCATAGAGTGCAGTCGAATTCATCCGCAAGGAGTGCATTGATGAGAGCTTGATAGTTTAACACTTATTCTCATTCCCACAGAAGTTGCAGGAGTTGTTGAAGCCGTGCGAAGAGTGTGCAGGCGGAATTAGAGATCTCAGTTGTTAGTTTGAGTAATGGAGTTAGACGACTGCTGCTACAGAGAGTGCGCAGAGTCTGAAAGATTCAACACTTGGAAAGCGTTGAAGGTTGAGCACAAGCAGGGCACGCAAGCTCAAGAGGGATAGTTCCTTCGTGGTATTGTTGAAAGAGAGCCCAGGAGGTTTGTATCAAGGAAAGTTTGAGAGGGAAGTACAAGCATAGGAGTTGGAGGCAAGTGCCGAAGAGGACAGTTAGTTTTATGAAGAAATCCTTGAGGAGGAGGAGTCGACGACCAGGATTCACAGGAAAGATTAGCTAAGTCCCGACAGTCGTCGGATCTGGGGAAGTAGCACAGGATTTAAGCGTTAGTGTGCAGGGAAGGAGTCAGAGCTCATCGGGACTCGAGTCATCAGAGAATCGGAGTCTCCAGGAACATAGGATTCTCGCAGTGAGAATTCGCGATTCGCGATTTCCCGGAAGGAGGATAGCCGTAGATCCCGGACTGGGTACATGTCAGCAATTTAGAGAGTCGAGGGTTCGGTATTCAGGATTTTCCCATGCAAAGGGAATGCTACAATTGAAATCATGATCACGTGATACCCGATAGCAAGATGAGGAGGGGTGACGTGGAGGAGAGCGCCCGCACGTGCATCAGGGTTCACCGTTTCGGAGTTCTCGGTGACGAGAGACTCACATCCACGAGAATCGTGATATCCCGATACGCGATTTCCCGACGGAGGGAAGAGCGAAGTGGAGGAAAAGTGTCAGCAGGTAAACTCTCGTAGGGAGCAAACGCCAAGTGGCCTCAACATATCGTGAACTCGGGGGTTCGCGTGTTGGGAGCGCAAAGATTTGCGTCGAGGTTTACGAGGTCGCGAAAGGTGATATCTCCGTAACCACTGGTTAGTGTGTGGGTCCCACAGCGCAGTAAAGGGGAACAGGTGGCATCGGAGATCGGGGATCGGAGATTCCAGGGGTGTGAATTCTTCGCATTGCAAATTCACGAACTCCGAAGTTCCGATAGAGAAAAGGGGCTTGGTCCCGTGGTCGATAGGTCGTGTGGAAAAGGAGTTAGCAAAGGAGGTAAGAAAGCTGTGAATGAGTGATCATCGGGATTCAGGGATTGGTGAAACCCGATTCTGTGAGCTCAGGACTCACGATATCGTGAGAACCAATTTCCCGATTTGAAGAAGGGAGATCACAAGGAAATTCTGTGGGTATTGAGAACTCCCGACAAGGGGTTTGAAGAGTAATTTTAACTCTTCGGGCCTAGCTAAAAGAAGGTCCTGGTGATAGCGGACATGTGCCGGGTAGTGTTTGCGTCAATATCCTATGTGACCTTTAAACTATGCCTGATCTTTATCATTTTCTCTTACATGTCCCTTAGAATTTTTGGCCCAACAACTTCTCTGTCCGCTAGGCTGTCCCAACTCACTAGTGTGTTACATTTCCTACCATACAAGGCTTCAAATGGGCTCATCTCTAATGATGCCTAATACTAATTATTGTAATAAAATTCAACTAGATGAAGCTAGTCTTCCCACTTGGAAGCCATATCCATTACAGATATCCTTAACATGTCTTCAATTATCCTATCATTCCTCTCCATCTACCCATATGAATCTATATGATAGGCTGTATTGAAATCAAATTAGTCCCAAATCTCTTAGACAACCCATTCCAAAAGTTGGAAGTTGTTGAAATTATCTTTATACTGAGAGGGTGGGGGGGGAATCAATATACACTAATTTTTACTTTATTTAACCATTCATCAATTGAGAAACAATAAAATAAAATCAAAATGCACTGAGTTTAACATGGCAACCCAATCGAGAGAAAACCATACAACTTATCTTTATAAATGTTTGTAGACACCAACCTACTATTATAAACATTGTAGGCCCCATCCTACTGGAGACACCAATATCCTTAATTGAACACCAACTCAAGAAGATTTAGGAGCCAACCTACCAGAGACACCATTCTCCTCAACTGAGAACCAACTCAACAAGATGTAGGCACCAACCTACTAAAGACACCAATCTCTTCAAATGAGCACCAACTCAATAAGATATGTGTATACACCAATCCTTCAAACCATAAAAAGCCTCATAAGATCATTCCTAGAATGTAATCACAGAAGACAACATCACAATTTCAAAACAATGCACATGAAAACATTACATACCTTTATTCCTTCATAGAACACCTTGAGAACAAGAAAGACCTCAAGAAAATACCTTAGACTTCTCTTGCACACCAGAAAAATGCCCCATCACCTTAGATCACTTATGCACACCTTAGAATTGACATCTTTCTTCATTTCTATACAAATGTGAAAATCTATCATGTATTTATAGTAATTGTTTCCCCACTTTTAGGGATGACCTATAAAAACTAGCTAAGCCAACCTCAATTTTTTGGCTGGGTTATTGGACGGAAAAATTCATATCTCCTCATTCCTAGGGAGTTAGAAGGAATTCCATATACCGTTGAAAAGGTCTAAGAATAATATTTTCAACCATGTAAATTGTGATCCCATTTGAGCTAGGTATGATCTAGGTGGATATTGGTGGCCACCCACTTTTTCCAAATGGCTCAAAATAGTTTTTTGACAATTTTGGCAATTTACTATTTTTAGTAGGTTTTAACTTATGGGGCCATTTTGAGGGCCCAAATGAAGGTTTTTCAAGATCGAGGTTCTCAATGATATACAAAGGCATGATTGAGCCCCCAAAATGAATCTCCTCGAAAATACCTTTCCAACGAGCTATCACACACCTAAAACGAAGATTGTATGCAAAAGTTACTACCCTGGGAAGTTGATGTACTCACTTACTCAAATTGGGTCCACATGACTTTTGGCACTTCATCTCCTAGGATTAGGTTTTTGGATGTCTAGTGTTCTTGGCATTCTTGATTATTGTAAAAAGGCCTTCAGAGCCTCATTGTAATCATCTTCTTGCAAATGCGAGTAGCCGTCACATATCTTCTTAGAGATAAGTTGCCACCATTCTAGCGAGTCTTTCACTCTGTATTTTTACAATCTCTATACATTTCTTTCATTAATAGAAATCGTGTATTACTGTATATATGTGACTCTTGTTTATTTTCGCTATATCTTTGTTATATTGTTGCCTCTCTTGCAATATCTCTATGCATTTCTTTATTATATCTCCGATCTCATTTCCTGCCAAAAATCATTTGGATCAGTGGTATCAGAGCAAGATGATCTTGATCATTTTTTCAGTGCATGTCCCTGACGAGGTTGGATTATAGCAAGTTGGGTCTCAATATTGTCTCTCTTGAATACAATCGCTCTCACACACCCAAGAAACCCTCAATGGTGGAAGAAAAGAAAAACGATGGAGCAGATGATCCTATCAATTTGTTGCTTGAGCAAGCTCTCACACAATAGAGGGAAGAAATGATGGAGAATTTTTCCCACATCCTTCAATGCCTGTTGATAACATCAGGCACATCTTCATCAAGTGGCCACTTTGGAGGCACCTCGCCTTTCAAGGTACAAGTTAATTTTGATATTCCTGTATTTGAAGGATAGATAGATGCAGAAGCCCTAGAAAAATGGTTAACTCTGCTAGAAGGTTATGTCTCTGTTCACAATTTTTTCAACAAAGAAAATATCACCTTCACACTCCTTAAATCTCTCCCTGATGTCAAACATTGGTGGGAAACTGACTGGGAACAAATTTCCACAGAGTCTGGAATATATGGGGCCGATCCCACTTCGGATTTTTTGTGGATGGGGTAAAAGAACAATATTACCCTGTTGGCAACTATGAGATCCAATACATGAGATGGACCACACTGCAGAAAGAGAGGGGCCAAGTAGTTCCAGATTTCACCAATACCTTTCATACCTTGCGCACCAAGTTGGGCATCAAAGACTCCGAGTGACATTTGGTTCTGAAATACAGTGGGGCTCTACACAGATACATCCAGACTGAAATGGATTTTCTGGACATCTCATCACTTGGTGTTGCTTATCGATATGCTATTAAAATTGAGCAGAAAATTAAGCACCAAAACAAATGGGAATTCGGGTCTACAAATCTGCAACAACCAAAGTATGACAAAGACGACCCTAACAACTAGTCTCCCAAAAACTAGTCCAAGACACAGGAAAATAATGGTCACGGGAAGACAAAGAAGGACACCAGAAAATGGTGTGATTTCCACAAAATCCCCTGGCACAACACTGATGAATGTTGCTCAAAACAATCATTGGTGGTCGAGATCAAAGACAAGGAGCTGAACCCTGATTCAGAATCTGATTCTAAAAATACTGGTAAATGACAGATCATTGACGCAGACCCCACTGCTATTGTCGCAACCACAGCTATTCAACCAGAAGAACCAACAGATCCTGAAGAGAGGGAGCACCTTTTTCATTCATAGATGTGGGTGAAGGGGATCCCACTACATTTTATTGTTGATAGCAAAAGCTAGAAAAACCTCATCTCAGGAGAGGCCGTCAAACAATTGAGATTGTCAACAACACCACACCCGCAGCCATACAACATCGGGTGGCTTCGGCAAGGACGAGATCTCTGTGTCAACCAATAGTGTTGATTGTCATATGACATCCAACCCTTCAAGGATGAGGTATTATGTGATGTTGACCCACTGGATGTCTGTGATGTTCTCTTGGGCCAACCATATATGTGGAGACGCCATGTTGTTTATGAGTCTCGACCCCGTAGTGTCATTGTTACTTTGGGGGGTCATCTCTACAGGATACCAAAGGTAGTTTTGACTACTGTTCCACCTAAAAAGTGCCGCAAGGTAGTATCTCATACTGCAAAATTTAGCTTCTTCACAATCTGTTCAAAAGGAGAACAAAAGGACACTGCAACCACTACAGCCTTGCCCCAAGCATCTTCTATCCAATAGAAGAGGGTCGACAAGGCTGAGGCAAAGTGAAAATATTCCTTCTGCACATCATCCTCTCATGTATCTTGACTTGTTGAATAGCCTCAACCTTAATAGATTCATGACAGATTTCCACAAACCAAGCAGTGCAACGTCTCTAGCAAGACAAGTAGCTCACCAAGATGCAGATTCAACAAACACTTTTCCCTCTCCCCCGGGAACTCAACGCAATGGAGACCATTTCTTCCTAAGGAGGGAGGATTGATCCAGGTGGATATCGGTGGCCACCCACCTTTTCCAAATGGCTCAAAACAATTTTCTGGCAATTTACTATTTTTAGCAGGTTTTAACTTTCGGGGCCATTTTGAGGGCCCAAATGAAGGATTTTTGAGATCGAGGTTCTCAATGATATCCAAAAGAATTATTGAGCCCCAAAAATGAATCTCCTCATCAATACCTTTCCAAAGAGCTATCACACACCTAAAACGAAGATCGTATGCAAAAGTTACGACCCCGGGAAGTTGATGTACTCACTTTCCCAAACGGGGCCCACATGAATTTTGGCGCTTCATCTCCTAAGATTAGGTTTTTGGATGTCTAGGGATTCTGGAATTCCTTCTTATTATAAAAATGCCTTTAGAGCCTCTTTGTAATCATCTTCTTGTGAATGCGAGTAGCTGCCACATCTCTTCTCAGAGATAAGATGCCACCATTCTGGCGAGTCTTTCACTCTGTATTTTTACAGTCTCTATACATTTCTTTCATTAATAGAAATTGTGTATTATTGTATATCTGTGACGCTTGTTTATTTCCACTATATCTCTGTTATATTGTTGCCTCTATGATAATATCTCTGTGCATTTCTTTATTATATCTCCAATCTCATTTCGTGCTAAAAATAATCTGGATCAGTGGTATCAGAGCAGGCTGCTCTTGATCATTTTTTCAGTGCATGTCCCCAACGACATCCAATTATAGAAATTTGGGTCTCAAGATTGTCTCTCTTGAAGACAGTCGCTCTCACACACCCAAGAAACCCTCAATGTCGGAAGAAAAGAAAAATGACGGAGCATGCGATCCTATCAATCTATTGCTTGAGCAAGCTCTCACGTGACAGAGGGGCGAAATGATGGAGAATTTTTCCCACATCCTTCAACGCCTGCCGATAGAATTAGGCACATTTTCATCAAGTGGCAACTTTGGAGGCACCTCACCTTTCAAGGTACAAGTTAATTTTGATATTCCTGTATTTGAAGGAGAGATAGATGTAGAAGCCCTAGAAAAATGGTTAACTCTGCTAGAAGGTTATTTCTCTGTTCACAATTTTTCCAACAAAGAAAAGATCACATTCACACTCCTTAAAGCTCTCCCTCATGTCAAACATTGGTGGGAAACTTACTGGGAGAAAAGTTCCACAGAGGAGTCTGTAATATATGGGGCCGATCCCACTTGGTATTTTTTTGTGGATGCGGTAAAAGAACAATATTACCCTTTTGGCAACTATGAGGACTAGTACATGAGATGGACCACACATACCTTCCATACCTTGCGCACCAAGTTGTGTATCAAATACTCTGAGGGGAATTTGGTTCTGAAATACCGTTGGGCTCTACACAGATACATCCAGACTGAAATGGATTTTTTGGACATCTCATCACTCGGTGCTACTTATTGATATGCGGTTAAAATTGAACAGAAATTTAAGCACCAAAACAAATGGGAATTCGGGTCTACAAATCCACAATAACCAAAGTATGACAAAGACGACCCTAACAAACAGTCTCCTGAAAACCAGTCCAAGACACAGGAAAATAAGGGTCACGGGAAGACAAAGAAGGACACCGAAAAATGGTGTGATTTCCACAAAATCCCCTAGCACAACACCGATGAATGTCACTCAAAACAATCATTAGTGGCCGAGATCAAAGACAAGGAGCCAAACCCTGATTCAGAATCTGATTCTGAAAATAATGGTAAAGGACAGATCATTGACACATACCCCACTTCTATTGTCATCACTGCAACTATTCAACTAGAAGAACCAACAGATCCTGAAGAGGGGGAGCACCTTTTTCATTCACATATGTGGGTGAAGGGGACCCCACTGCATTTTATTGTTGATAGTGGAAGACAAAAAAACCTCATCTTAGCAGAGATCGTCAAACAGTTGGAATTGTCGAAAACACCACACCCGCAACCATACAACATCGAGTGGCTTTGGCAAGGACGAGATCTCCATGTCAACCAACAATTTCGATTGTCATACGGCATCCAACCCTTCAAGGGTGAGGTATGATTTGATGTTTCCCCACTGGATGTCTGTGATGTTCTCTTGGGCCAACCATATATGTGGAGACACCATGTTGTTTATGAGTCTCGACCCCATAGTGTCACTGTTACTTTGGGGGGTCATCTCTACAGGATACCAGAGGTAGTTCCGACTACTGTTCCACCTAAAAAGTGCCGCAAGGTAGTATATCATACTGCAAAATTCAGCTTCTTCACAATCTGTTCAAAAGGAGAACAAAAGGACACTGCAACCACTACAGCCTTGCCTCAAGCACCTTCTATTCAATAGAAGCGGGTGGACAAGGCTGCAGCAAAGTGCAAAGATTCCTTATGCACAACGTCCTCTCATGTATCTCCACTTGTTGAACAGCCTCAACCTAAACAGGTTCATGACAGATTTCCACAAACCGAGCAGTGAGATGTCTCCAGCAGGACAAGCAGGTCACCAAGATACAGATTCAACAAACGCTTTTCCCTCTCCCTAGGGAACTCAATGGAATGGATACCATTGCTTCCTAATGAGGGAGGATTGATCCAAGTGGATAACGGTGGCCACCAATCTTTTCCAAATGGCTCAAAACAATTTTTGACAATTTTGGAAATTTACTATTTTTAGCAGGTTTTAACTTATGGGGCCATTTTGAGGGCCCAAATGAAGGATTTTCGATATCAAGGTTCCCAATTATATTTGAAGGCATTATTGAGCCCCTAAAATGAATCTCCTTGACAATACCTTTCCAACGATCTATCACACGCCTAAAACAGAGATCGTATGCAAAAGTTACGACCCCGGGAAGTTGATGTACTCACTTACCCAAACGGGGCCCACATGAATTTTGCCACTTCATCTCCTAGGAATAGGTTTTTGGATGTATAGGGTTTTTGGAATTCCTGCTTATTGTAAAAATTCCTTCAGAGCCTCATTGTAATCATCTTCTTGCGAATGCAAGTAGCCGTCACATCTCTTTTCAGAGATAAGCTGCCACCATTCTAGCGAGTCCTTCACTCTGCATTTTTACAGTCTCTGTACATTTCTTTCATTAATAGAAATCATGTATTACTATATATCTATGACTCTTGTTTATTTCCTCTATATCTCTGTTATATTTTTTCCTCTCTTGCAATATCTCTGTGCATTTCTTTATTATATCTCCGATCTCATTTCCTGCCAAAAATAAGCCGGATCAGTGGTATCAAAGAAGGCTGCTCTTGATCATTTTATCAGTGCATGTCCCCGACGAGGTATGATCATAGCAAGTTGGGTCTCGAGCTTGTCTCTATTGAAGACAATCACTCTCGTACACCCAAGAAACCCTCAATGACGGAAGAAAAGAAAAACGACGGAGCAAACGATCCTATCAATTTGTTGCTTGAGCAAGCTCTCACGTGACAGAGGGACGAAATGATGGAGAATTTTTCCCATATCCTTGAACACCTGTCGATAGCATCAGGCACATCTTCATCAAGTGGCCACTTAGGAGGCACCTCACCTTTCAAGGTACAAGTTAATTTTGATATTGCTATATTTGAAGGACAGATAGATGTAGAAGCCCTAGAAAATGGTTAACTTTGCTAGAAGGTTATTTCTATGTTCACAATTTTTTCAACAAAGAAAATATCACCTTCGCACTCCTTAAAGCTCTCCCTCATGTCAAACATTGGTGGGAAACTTACTGGGATCAAACTTCCATGGAGGATTCTGTAATATATGGGGCCAATCCCACTTGGGATTTTTTTGTGGATGCGGTAAAAGAACAATATTACCCTGTTGGAAACTATGAGGACCAATACATGAGATGGACTACACTGCAACAAGAGAGGGGCCAAGCAGTTCCAGATTTCACCAATACCTTCCATAACTTTCACACCAAGTTGGGTATCAAAGACTCTGAGCGACATTTGGTTCTGAAATACTATGGGGCTGTACACAGATACATCTAGACTGAAATGGATTTTCTGGACATCTCATCACTCAGTGCTACTTATCGATATGCTGTTAAAATTTTGCAGAAATTTAAGCACCAAAACAAACAAGAATTCAGGTCTACAAATCTGCAACAACCAAAGTATGAAAAATACGGCCCTAACTAATAGTCTCCCGAAAACCAGTCCAAGACACAGGAAAAGAAGGGTCACAGGAAGACAAAGAAGGACACCGGAAAATGGTGTGATTTCCACAAAATCCCTTGGCACAACATCGATGAATGTCGCTCAAAAAAATCATTGGTGGCCGAGATCAAAGACAAGGAGCGGAACCCTGATTCATAATCTGATTCGGAAAATACTGGTAAATGACAGATCATTGATGCAGACCCCACTGCTATTGTTGCGACTATAACTATTCAACCAGAAGAACCAACAGATTCTGAAGAGGGGGAGCACCTTTTTCATTCATAGATGTGGGTGAAGGGGACCCCGCTACATTTTATTGTTGATAGCAGAAGCCAGAAAAACCTCATCTCAGCAGAGGTCGTCAAATAGTTGGTATTGTCGACAACAACACACCTGCAACCATACAACATCGGGTGGCTTCGGCAAGGATGAGATCTCTGTGTCAACCAACATTGTCAATTGTCATATGGCATCCAACCCTTTGGGATGAGGTATTATGTGATGTTACCCCACTGGATGTCTGTGATGTTCTCTTGGGCCAACCATATATGTGGAGACGCCATGTTGTTTATGAGTCTCGACCCCGTAGTGTCATTGTTACTTTGGGGGGTCATCTCTATAGGATACCAGAGGTAGTTATGACTACTGTTCCACCTAAAAAGTTTCACAAGGTAGTATCTCATACTCAAAAGTTCAACTTCTTCACAATCTGTTCAAGAGGAGAACAAAAGGACACTGCAACCACTACAGCCTTGCCCCAAGCACCTTCTATCCAACAGAAGCGGGTCGACAAGGATGCAGAAAAGTGAAAGTATTCCTTCTTCACATAGTCCTCTCATGTATCTTGACATGTTGAATATCCTCAACCTCAATATATTCATGACAAATTTCGACAAACTGAGCAGTGCGACGTCTCTAGCAAGACAAGCAGCTCACCAAGATGCAGATTCAACAAACGCTTTTCCCTCTCCTCTGGGAACTCAACGTTATGGAGACCATTTCTTCCTAAGGAGGAAGGATTGATCCAGGTGAATATCGCTGGCCACCCACCTTTTCCAAATGGCTCAAAACAATTTTTTGGCAATTTACTATTTTTAGCAGGTTTTAACTTTCGGGGCCATTTTGAGGGCCCAAATGAAGGATTTTTGAGATCGAGGTTCTCAATGATATTCAAAATCATTATTGAGCCCCAAAAATGAATCTCCTCATCAATACCTTTCCAAAGAGCTATCACACGCCTAAAACAGAGATCGTATGCAAAAGTTACGACCCCGAGAAGTTGATGTACTCACTTACCCAATGGGGCCCACATGACTTTTGGCGCTTCATCTCCTAGGATTAGGTTTTTGGATGTCTAGGGATTTCAGAATTCTTTCTTATTATAAAAATGCCTTCAGAGCCTCGTTGTAATCATATTCTTGTGAATGCGAGTAGCTGCCACATCTCTTCTCAGAGATAAGCTGCCACCATTCTAGCGAGTCTTTCACTCTGTATTTTTACAGTCTCTGTACATTTCTTTCATTAATAGAAATCATGTATTACCGTATATCTGTGACTCTTTTTTATCTGCACTATATCTCTGTTATATTGTTGCCTCTCTTACAATATATCTGTGCATTTCTTTATTATATCTCCAATCTCATTTCGTGCTGAAAATAATCCAGATCAGTGGTATCAGAGCAGGCTGCTCTTGATCATTTTTTCAGTGTATGTCCCTGATGAGGTCTGATTATAGGAAGTTAGGTCTCAACCTTGTCTCTCTTGAAGAAAATTTCTCTCGCACACCCAAGAAACCCTCAACGGCGGAAGAAAAGAAAAACGACGAAGCATATGATCCTATCAATCTGTTGCTTGAGCAAGCTCTCACGCGACAGAGGGAAGAAATGACGGATAATTTTTCCCACATCCTTCAACGCTTGCCGATAGCATTAGGCGCATTTTCATCAAGTGGCCACTTTGGAGGCACTTTGCCTTTCAAGGTACAAGTTAATTTTGATATTCCTGTATTTGAAGGACAGATAGATGCAAAATCTCTAGAAAAATGGTTAACTCTACTAGAAGGTTATTTCTCTGTTCACAATTTTTTCGACAAAGAAAAGATCACATTCACACTCCCTAAAGCTCTCCCTCATGTCAAACATTGGTGGGAAACTTACTGGGAGAAAAGTTCTACAGAGGAGTTTGGAATATATGGGGCCGATCCCACTTGGTATTTTTTTGTTGATGCGGTAAAAGAACAATATTACCCTGTTGGCAACTATGAGGACTAGTACATGAGATGGACCACACATACCTTCCATACCTTGTGCACCAAGTTGGGTATCAAAGACTCTGAGCGAAATTTGGTTTTGAAATACCATGGGGCTCTACACAGATACATCCAGACTGAAATGGATTTTTTGGACATCTCATCACTCGGTGCTACTTATTGATATGCAGTTAAAATTGAGCAGAAATTTAAGCACCAGAACAAATGGGAATTCAGGTCTACAAATCTGCAATAACCAAAGTATGAAAAAGATGACCCTAACAAACAGTCTCCTGAAAACCATTCCAAGACACAGGAAAATAAGGGTCATGGGAAGACAAAGAAGGACATCGAAAAATGGTGTGATTTCCACAAAATCCCCTGGCACAACACCGATGAATGTCACTCAAAATAGTCATTGGTGGCCGAGATCAAAGACAAGGAGCCGAACCCTGATTCAGAATCTGATTCTGAAAATAATGGTAAAGGACAGATCATTGACGCAAACCCCACTTCTATTGTCACGACCGCAACTATTCAACTAGAAGAACCAACAGATCCTGAAGAGGGGGAGCACCTTTTTCATTCACATATGTGGGTGAAGGTGACCCCATTGCATTTTATTGTTGATAGTGGAAGACAAAAAAACCTCATCTTAGTAGAGGTCGTCAAACAGTTGGGATTGTCGAAAACACCACACCCGCAACCATACAACATTGAATGGATTTGGCAAGGACGAGATATCCATGTCAACCAACAGTGTCGATTGTCATACAGCATCCAACCCTTCAAGGATGAGGTATTATGTGATGTTTCCCCACTAGATGTATATGATGTTCTCTTGGGCCAACCTTATATGTGGAGACACCATGCTATTTATGAGTCTCGACCCCGTAGTGTCACTGTTACTTTGGGGGGTCATCTCTACAGGATACCAGAGGTAGTTTCGACTACTGTTCCACCTAAAAAGTGCTGCAAGGTAGTATCTCATACTGCAAAATTCAGCTTCTTCACAATATGTTCAAAAGGAGAACAAAAGGACACTACAACCACTACAGCCTTGCCTCAAGCACCTTCTATCCAATAGAAGCGGGTGGACAAGGCTGTAGCAAAGTGCAAAGATTCCTTCTATACAATGTCCTCTCATGTATCTCGACTTGTTGAATAGCCTCAACCTAAACAGGTTCATGACAAATTTCCACAAACCGAGCAGTGCGATGTCTCCACCAATACAAGCAGCTCACCAAGATGCAGATTCAACAAATGCTTTTCCCTCTTCCCCGGGAACTCAATGCAATGGAGACCATTGCTTCCTAATGAGGGAGGATTTATCTAGGTGGATATCAGTGGCCACCAACCTTTTCCAAATGGCTCAAAACAATTTTTGACAATTTTGGAAATTTACTATTTTTAGCAGGTTTTAACTTATGGGGCCATTTTGAGGGCCCAAATGAAGGATTTTTTAGATTGAGGTTCTCAATGATAGCTGAAGGCATGATTGAGTCCCCAAAATGAATTTCCTCAACAATACCTTTCCAACGATCTGTCACACGCCTAAAATGGAGATTGTATGCAAAAGTTACGACCCCGGGAAGTTGATGTACTCACTTACCCAAACGGGGCCCACATGAATTTTGGCACTTCATCTTCTAGGAATAGGTTTTTGGATGTCTAGGGTTTTTGGAATTCCTGCTTATTGTAAAAAGGCCTTCAGAGCCTTATTGTAATCATCTTCTTGTGAATGTGAGTAGCCGTCACATCTCTTCTTAGAGATAAGCTTCCACCATTCTAGCGAGTCCTTCACTCTGCATTTTTACAGTCTCTGTACATTTCTTTCATTAATAGAAATCATGTATTACTGTATATCTGTGACTCTTGTTTATTTCCGCTATATCTTTGTTATATTGTTGCCTCTCTTGCAATATCTCTATGCATTTCTTTATTATATCTCCGATCTCATTTCGTGCAAAAAATAAGCCGGATCAGTGGTATCAAAGAAGGCTTCTCTTGATCATTTTTTCAGTGCATGTCCCCGACGAGGTCCGATCATAGCAAGTTGGGTCTCGAGCTTGTCTCTCTTGAAGACAATCGCTCTCATACACCCAAGAAACCCTCAATGGCGGAAGAAAAGAAAAACGACGGAGCAAACGATCCTATCAATCTGTTGCTTGAGCAAGCTCTCACGTGACAGAGGGACGAAATGATGGAGAATTTTTCCCACATCCTTCAACGCCTGTCGATAGATTCAGGTGCATCTTCATCAAGTGGCCACTTAGGAGGCACCTCACCTTTCAATGTACAAGTTAATTTTGATATTGCTATATTTGAAGGACAGATAGATGTAGAAGCCCTAGAAAAATGGTTAACTTTGCTAGAAGGTTATTTCTCTGTTCACAATTTTTTTGACAAAGAAAAGATCACCTTCGCACTCCTTAAAGCTCTCCCTCATGTCAAACATTGGTGGGAAACTTACTAGGAGAAAACTTCCACAGAGGAGTCTGGAATATATGGGGCCAATCCCACTTGGGATTTTTTTGTGGATGCGGTAAAAGAACAATATTACCTTGTTGGAAACTATGAGGACCAATACATGAGATGGACCACACTGCGAGTAGAAAGGGGCCAAGCAGTTCCAGATTTCACCAATACCTTCCATAACTTGCGCACCAAGTTGGGTATCAAAGACTCCAAGTGACATTTGGTTCTGAAATACTGTGGGGCTGTACAGAGATACATCCAGACTGAAATGGATTTTCTGGACATCTCATCACTCAGTGCTACTTATCGATATGCTGCTAAAATTGAGCAGAAATTTAAGCACCAAAACAAACAAGAATTCAGGTCTGCAAATCCGCAACAACCAAAGTATGAAAATGACAGTCCTAACAAATAGTCTCCCAAAAACCAGTCCAAGACACAGGAAAAGAAGGGTCACGGGAAGACAAAGAAGTAGACCGTAAAATAGTGTGATTTCCACAAAGGCCCCTGGCACAACACCGATGAATGTCGCTCAAAAAAATCATTGGTGGCTGAGATCAAAGACAAGGAGCCGAACCCTGATTCAGAATCTAATTCTGAAAATACTGGTAAATGACAGATCATTGACGCAAACCCCACTGTTATTGTTGTGACTGCAACTATTCAAACAAAAGAACCAACATATTATGAAGAGGGAGAGTGCCTTTTTCATTCACAGATGTGGGTGAAGGGGACCTCGCTACATTTTATTGTTGATAGAAGAAGCCATAAAAACCTCATCTCAGCAGAGGTCGTCAAATAGTTGGGATTGTCGACAACACCACACCCGCAACCATACAACATCGGGTGGCTTCGGCAAGGATGAGATCTCCATGTCAACCAATAGTGTCAATTGTCATATGACATCCAAACTTTCAAGGATGAGGTATTACATGATGTTGCCCCACTGGATGTCTGTGATGTTCTCTTGGGCCAACCATATATGTGGAGACTCCATGTTATTTATGAGTCTTGACCCAATAGTGTCATTGTTTCTTTGGGGGGTCATCTCTATAGGATACCATAGGTAGTTTTGACTATTGTTCCACCTAAAAAGTGTCGCAAGGTAGTATCTCATACTGCAAAATTCAGCTTCTTCACAATCCATTCAAAAGGAGAACAAAAGGACATTGCAACCACTACAACCTTGCCCCAAATACCTTCTATCCAATATAAGCGGATCTACTTGGCTGCAGAAAAGTGAAAAGATTCCTTCTGCACATCGTCCTCTCATGTATCTTGACTTGTTGAACAGACTCAAACTCAATAGGTTTGTGACATATTTCCACAAACCGAGCAATACAAAGTCTCCAACAAGACAAGCAGTTCACCAAGATGCAGATTCAACAAACACTTTTCCCTCTCCCCTGGGAACTCAACGAAATGGAGACCATTGCTTCCTAAGGAGGGAGGATTGATCCAGGTAGATATCAATGGTCACCCACCTTTTCCAAATGGCTCAAAACAATTTTCTGGCAATTTTGGCAATTTACTGTTTTTAGCAGGTTTTAACTTTCGGGGCCATTTTGAGGGTCCAAATGATGGTTTTTCAAGATAAAGGTTCTCAATTATAGACAAAGGCATTATTGATCCCCAAAAATTAATCTCCTATACAATACCTTTCCAACGAGCTATCACACGCGTAAAACGAAGATCGTATGCAAAAGTTACGATCCCGGGAAGTTGATGTACTCACTTACCCAAACAGGGCCCACATGAATTTTGGCACTTCATCTCCTAGGATTAGGTTTTTGGATGTCTAGGGTTTTTGGCATTCCTGTTTATTGTAAAAATTCCTTCAGAGCCTCATTGTAATTATCTTCTTGAGAATGCGAGTAGCCGTCACATCTCTTCTCAGAGATAAGCTGCCACCATTCTAGTGAGTCTTTCACTCTATATTTTTACAGTCTCTATACATTTCTTTCATTAATAGAAATTGTGTATTACTATATATCTGTGAATCTTGTTTATTTCTTCTATATATCTATTATATTGTTGCCTCTCTTGCAATATCATTGTGTATTTCTTTATTATATCTCCGATCTCATTTCGTGTTGAAAATAATCCGGATCAGTGGTATCAGAGCAGGCTACTCTTGATCATTTTTTCAGTGCATGTCCCCGATGAGGTCTGATTATAGGAAGTTGGGTCTCGAGCTTGTCTCTCTTGAAGATAATCGCTCTCACACACCCAAGAAGCCCTCAATGGTGGAAGAAAAGAAAAATGATGGAGCAGACGATCTTATCAATTTGTTGCTTGAGCAAGCTCTCACACGACAGAGGGATGAAATGATGGAGAATTTTTCCCACATCCTTCAACACCTGCCGATAGCATCAGGCGCATCTTCATCAAGTGGCCACTTTGGAGGCACCTCGCCTTTCAAGGTACAAGTTAATTTTGATATTGCTATATTTGAAGGACAGATAGATGCAAAAGCCCTAGAAAAATGGTTAACTCTGCTAGAAGGTTATTTCTCTGTTTACAATTTTTCTGACAAAGAAAGGATCACCTTCACACTCCTTAAAGCTCTACCTCATGTCAAACATTGGTGGGAAACTTACTGGGAGCAAAGTTCCACACAGGATTCTGGAATATATGGGGCCGATCCCACTTGGGATTTTTTTGTGGATGCGGTAAAAGAACAATATTACCCTGTTGGCAACTATGAGGACCAGTACATGAGATGGACCACACTGCTGCAAGAGAGGTGCCAAGTAGTTCCGGATTTCACCAATACCTTCCATACCTTTTGAACCAAGTTGGGTATCAAAGACTCCAAGTGACATTTGGTTTTGAAATACCGTGGGGCTGTACAAAGATACATCAAGACTGAAATGGATTTTCTGGACATCTCATCACTCGGTGCTACTTATCGATATGCTGTTAAAATTGAGCAGAAATTTAAGCACCAGAACAAATGAGAATTTATGTCTGCAAATCCGCAACAACCAAAGTATGACAAAGATGGCCCTAACAAACAGTCTCCCAAAAACCAGTCCAAGACATAGGAAAAGAAGGATCACAAGAAGACAAAGAAGGACATCGAAAAATGGTGTGATTTCCACAAAAGCCCCTGGCACAACACTGATGAATGTCGCTCAAAACAATCATTGGTGGCTGAGATCAAAGACAAGGAGCTTAACCCTGATTCAGAATCTGATTTTGAAAATACTGGTAAAGGATAGATCATTGGCACAGACCCCACTGCTATTGTTGCGACTGCAGCTATTCAACCAGAAGAACCAATAGATCTTGAAGAGGGGGAGCACCTTTTTCATTCATATATGTGGGTGAAGGGGACCCTACTGCATTTTTTTGTTGATAACGGAAGCCAAAAAAACCTCCTCTCAACAGAGGTCATCAAACAATTGCGATTGTCGACAACACCACACCCGCAACCATACAACATCGGGTGGCTTCGGCAAGGACGAGATCTCCATGTGAACCAACCGTGTTGATTGTTATACAACATCCAACCCTTCAAGGATGAGGTATTATGTGATGTTGCCCCATTGGATGTCTGTGATGTTCTCTTGGGCCAACCATATATGTGGAGACACCATGTTGTTTATGAGTCTCGACCCCGTAGTGTCATTGTTACTTTTGGGGGTCATCTCTATAGGATACCAGAGGTAGTTTTCATTACTTTTCCACCTAAAAAGTGCCGCAACGTAGTATCTCATACTGCAAAATTCAGCTTCTTCACAATCTATTCAAAAGGAGAACAAAAGGACACTGCAACCACTACAGCCTTGTCCCAAGCACCTTCTATCCAACAGAAGCGGGTCGACAAGGCTGCAGCAAAGTGAAAATATTCCTTCTACACATCATCCTCTCATGTATCTCAACTTGTTGAGCAGCCTCAACCTCAATAGGTTCGTGACAGATTTACACAAATCGAGCAGTGCGACGTCTCCAGCAAGACAAGCAGCTCACCAAGACGAAGATTCAACAAACTCTTTTCACTCTCCCCCGGGAACTCAATGCAATGGAGACCATTGCTTCCTAAGGAGGGAGGGTTGATGCAGGTGGATATCGGTGGCCACCCATCTTTTCCAAATGTCTCAAAACAGTTTTCTGACAATTTTGGCAATTTACTATTTTTAGTAGGTTTTAACTTCCAGGGCCATTTTGAGGGCCCAAATGAATGTTTTTAAAGATCGAGGTTCTCAATAATAGCAAAAGGCATGATTGATGCCCCAAAATGAATCTCCTTGAAAATACCTTTCCAACGAGCTATCACATGCCTAAAACGAAGATCATATGCAAAAGTTACGACCCTGAAAAGTTGATGTACTCACTTACCCAAACGGGGCCCACATGACTTTTGGCGCTTCATCTCCTAGGATTAGGTTTTTGGATGTCTAGGGTTTTTGGAATTCCTTCTTATTGGAATGCCAGAACCTTCTCTAGAAGAGGCCCCATCAAAACACATTTTCCAAACAAAATTTTTTGCAGTGTCTCTAACTGCAAGTGTTGTTTTCCTAACTAATTTTTTTCTTCATATGATCACCGATATGAAAAATAGAGGAACCACGATCATCTTCTACAACATAGATAGGATGATTACTAGGGTTTTCATGATCACTTACCAAATAAGAAAAAATTACTTCCCTGTATAATCTCCGATGTTCTCCACCAAAAATAGGTATGGTAGCATAACTGAGATCAATATATAGAGTGCCTCCTACTTTCTTAGCCCAGGATATTAATAGAAGCATTCCAAATTTTGGAGGTATGTCAACCACAATAACATCCAATACCACACTCTTCATAGGAAATTAGGAAAGAGTAACAACCATGTCTTTGATAACTCCCACGCATTTAAATTTCTTGGAGTCAAAAGAATATAGATCATGGTAAGGTTTAGTAATATCTAACCCTAATTCATCCATCACCACTTTAGGCATGACATTGTGCGAAGCACTAGAATCCATTAGGCAATTATGAAAAATATTTTCATGGAAATTTAGTGATATGTAGAATGGAGGAGAAGTATCAGTTTTGTCTTCAATATGAGGTCCAATGGTTATAGCAGGGTTCTCATCTTCAATGTTGATAGTATCTGAAAAGGTGACCTGAGAAGGAGGTTGCAAAGCTTTGTGAAGAGTCTTCCTAAAAGGCTTTGTTTTCATTAGTTCTAGAAGAGGTATATAAATTTTTATTTTGTTAATTTCATGGTCTAGGCTGAAAGATGAAATAGTCTTTTATGATTCCTTTAACTCCGTAGTACTAACCTTGGCATGCTTCTTTAATGGTTGATCAATCTGAATCCCAGGACTGTCTTTACTGATCCTTGTTTTAACTGGAGTACATGCCTTCTTTGTGAAAACAAGTGTATCTACTTTAGGTGTATTTGATCTGGATCTGAGATCATATTTCTTCCTTTTAGGTTCCTTCTGGATGACCTCATCAACATCCCCTTCTTCAAACTGATTTAATATCAAAGAATCTTAATAATCATGCTATGTCAAATGAATAGGGGATGATTTTGAACCATTTAGATGTATTGGATGTTCATCTTCAGTCTCATGTTCTTCCTCAACTTCTTCTATTGCATTATTTTGGAAAGGAGGAAAAACTTTTTGATCATCTTGATTCTGCCTTTCTCTTGGTAAGATTTGAGGTACATTGTTTGGCCTCCTGAACTGATTTGGATTCCTGTATCCACCTTCATATGAAGGTCTATTGGGATGTTTTTGTTCCATTTTTAACCTGTCCATATCAAATGTAAGATTCTTCAACATCTTAGCCATTTCATCCCTCTTAGAATCATATGTTGTATGAGAAGAAGAAGGAAGCTCTTATCTCTGTTTTTTCCTCTCTCTATCACCCTTGGATTTCAATTTGTCTACTGCTAGTATGTTAGATTCTACCTCAATAACAACTTCCTGCATCAGGCTTAGGGTGTCATACCTTCTTTCTTTCAGTAATAGTGAAAATTCAGCATCGAAATCATTGGCAAAGGTGATTTTGGCTGATGTTTCTGAAGGATTAATTTCATCCAGAATTTTACTGTACATTTTATTGAACCTTTTAGTAAAATCAGATATTGATTCACCTTGTTTTCTTTTTAAAGCACCAAATTCAGTAATGTAGTATAAGTAGTCTTTCTTGTCTCCCCAATGTCTTAAAAAGGTGTCATCCAAGGCATCAATATCAGCAATTGAATTAGGTGGCAATATCTTGAACCATTTTCTTACTTCACCATCTAAACTCTGCACAAATAGTTTCATCCATAGATCTGCATGCTCTACATTGAAATTGTCTACAAAACTATAGAAATAATTCAAATGCTCTTCATCAGTAACTCCTCCTTCTCCATTGAATCTTGGAAAATATTTCATATAATCATTTGGTGGAAAGGAATACAGAACTTGTGGCAATATCAAAGGTGCATATCTTGTTGCAACAATTGCATCCATTCTGTTTACAACCATATTTTCTATCTTTGGTGTTTGAGATTTAGGAGTAATGAAATTTGGTGATGTAGAAAGAGAAATTGTCCCCTATGTGTGGAAACTTAGTTGTACTCATAATAGTTCTTGATATTCAAAAAACATAGGTTTCTTTTTTGGACTAGAGCAAGATGATGGTCCAAGGAAAATAGGGTTTTCAAAAGAGGAATAGTATGGTTTAACTTCTTTAGAAGAAAGAGATTGAGATGATGAAGAGAGTGTTTCTGGTTCACTTTTAATGTCTTTGCTGTGATCTCTCAAGGCTTCAGCTACAAACAAAGTATTTGAATGTTCCTCTTCAATGAGCTCAGCAAGTAGCCTCCATTGATTTAAATTTAATTATGAGACAGTTGAAGGAAAGGAAATTGTAGCAGGCTCAATGACATGTTTGATCTAACTTTCAGGAATTAATTCTTCATCTAATTGGAGTTTGATAATTTCATAGGATTGTCCTTGAGATCTTTTTGAAGGAAATTTTCCTTTTGAGAGACAGGATTGTTCAGGAATAACTTTAGATTTTCTTAATAATTTTTCAGGGTATGGTACTGCTGCAACAGGCTCTGGGTATGGATATTTTCGGGTTACTGGTCTCTTTGTAGAAGATGAGGAAGTTGGAGGAGTTTCAGGTACTTTTCCTTCTCTTTTGGGATCCATAATTACCTCAGAGGAATCGCCAGGTGAAAAATCACAGTCTTATGGAATGTCCAAAATCTTGTTCACCATCAAGATTTGAATATAAACTTTTCGTTTCCCCGAGGAAGATATCTTCGTTTATCCGTCCCCAACAATGGCACCAAAAGATGTTAGTCCCTAAAGTTTCACTTGACTGTGAGAGGGAAATCTAGGGCACCATCAAGTTATTTCAATGGTATTTTAAGGGTTTTATGATTTGTTTTTTTTTAAAGGTTGGTTGAAAATTGGTTCAAGGTTTCAAGGTAAACATGAATTTCTGAATAAGGGAAAGAGATATTCCACTGATTGGTTAAAGGGTAGCCACATAGATAAATCAAACAAATAAGTAAAGAGAATATGAGGTCTTCAATTTGTTAACCTCACATAGAATTCTTATCTCAAAATACAATTAAGAAACAAAAACTTTATCTTGTGAATCAAATATTGATAATAATAATAACAACAAATTCTTCACTGTATCAATTAAGACTAAGAAAAAAATGCATTTCAATTGAAAAATGATCTCAAGCAAGAAGAGAAAAAGAACATGAAAGACGATAAATTCTGACCATCAATATGCCTTTGCCATTACATGTTCACATGAAATAAAAATGTCTTACAAGGAGTTCAAAACAGGTCCCTGAATATCCAACTTTTCAACCTCCAAACAATATTTCATCTGTCTACTTAAACTATACAAAAGATGACTACAGATCCTATTTTCTAGTGTTTTGTTAATAATAGGATCTGATTAGTATCTATCTTCTAGGAAGATCATCTCAAAATGAGCATTTACATTGACAAAATAGAAATAAGCTCAACAACTTAATCCAAAATGATTTTACAACAATATATCAAATCCCAGAAAATTTGGAGTTGGTTTTGACTAACTTATACATTCGAATCATCCAACTTCACAAGTCAAAAACAAGTAGATTATCCTTTACTCCTTGGGTAAATATAAAAAACTTCCAAACCATGCAAAATACCTTCATAAGGCTATCATGATATAATAATAGTGCTGGATGAAGTAGTCCTCTGTTTTAGTTTGGTTGTGAGCACAATGTTGTGCCAATATAGTTTGAAGTTAGACTATTGTAGATCTTTGAGCAATGTTTTTTTCCCCTTCCTCTTCTTCTTGATCCCTTGCATCTTTTCCTGCTGTTTGGCGCTCCATTGTTCCAGTTGATATTTTCCCATCTTTAACTGTTTTACCATTCTCTAGAGTTCTTTGATATTGTCTTTATCACTTCTGACCTTGACTTCAAATTCTAGAAATTCTTCTGTATGTGCAGGTTTGTTTAGGTCAATTGCAACCTTGGGTTCTCTTAGTTTAATTTGGTATCTAGAAGCTAGTCTTGAGCTATGATCATCATCAGAACTATCTGAGTCCATGACCTCTGGAATATCTGGTATCTATTCTGAATCTACAGGATGATAATATTTGTTTTCATAAACTCTACCCGTTCCTTTTAAAAGTGCTTCAACTCTTGATAATCTGGTGGTAGCTCTTGTTATAGGTCCTGTCGAATATTGAGCAACCTATTTTCCTTTTTCTGTTGTTTTCCTCAAGTTTTTATTTTCCTTTTCTTTCCTGTGAAATGGAAGTCTTTCTGCCTGTTCTTTGACACCTGCTTTAGAGTCCTCATAACGTTCCTCTATGACTATAAGATTTTTCTTTTTGAGATATGGGTCAAACATAGCTTTAGATTTTAACCTGTATTTGTTGATAGCCCTAGTAGAATTCCTCCTAGGGTATTTAGACACAAGTGTAGATTTCTTCCCCTATTTTTTACTTGTGGCACCTTTCTTACTGGTTGATTTCTGTTTATGTTTGATTGTGGGTTTAATTTAGCCTACATTTTAATCTTCATCTGTATCTTCTTCCATTTTTATGTATGTATCAGAAAACACTTCAATCTCTGCATCAAGAAACATTTCAATCTCTACATCAAGTTTTGATCTCTTACCTCTGCTGCTGGTGGTTTTTTCCTGATTTTCATCTAAACGGGTATCAACAGGAATTTGCTGAGTCTTCTTCTTTCTTTTGCTAGTTCTTGTCACCGTGGTTGCATATATTTCTTCTTTGATTGGGAATTCATCAACTGTGATACTTTGCTTCTGTGTAGCTACCTTTTTCCCTTTAGCCTTTTTCTATTTGTTTCGTTGTGGATAATTATCTAGAGAATGGATTAACCAATCCCAGGGTCTCTATACTTGATGCAAGAGCATCTCTCCATGCCAGTCAGCCAGCCAACCAGCCACGTCAGTGCATGCATTCAAGGCTGAAGAGAGGCGCAACCCTCATCTTCAATTTTGAATTTGAATGTAATTAATGTTGTAGGTTGTTGAGCCATGGAGCCATGTCTTTGTGCAGACATTAGAGTAGGTAGGCCTTTAATGTTTGTAAGGCTGAGATCTAGATCCAGATAGTGGACTAGACAACCCATTCAATGAAATTGAATAGGGTAGGTAGGTTTGAGGGAAGAGCTCTAAGATCCCCCTCAGGTAAAAAGATCCAAAGGATCTCATTTTGAGGAGGAGAATAGAATAGAAGAGAATCTATGAGTAGAGAGCAGAAGAGAAGGAGTCGAGACCTTGTTACAGGCCATGCTCAGGAACACCTTTGTAAACAGGCATTTGCCATTTTAATACAAATAGAAACAATTTTTCTGCATGTATTTCTGTGTTATGTGGATGCCTTGGCGTGTTCTATTTTATGTTGTGAATTCATGCTGTAGATGTATGCTAGGCATTTGCAGGTTGTTTTGATTTTAGGCTTGAGGTTCTTTGTGGTTTCATTCCAGGAGGGCCTGACAGAGTACTGCGGTCTTTGAATACCAGTGCACTGAAGCACTTATGAACTCTGCGGATTCAGACAAATATGTGCCAGGTGGGCACATGAAATGGAATCATCAACTCAGAGGAAGACCTCAAGGTTGCTAAATATCTTGGAGGCAAGGCTATATATGGAAACACAGTTGCAGACATAATCTCTGAGGAGTTCTGTAGAGCTCTACCAAGTGGGCATTGAGTATATGCATAGGGATGCATTTAGAAGAACTTTGTTGTGAGTTAAAGGAGAACCAGAATCATTGAGGATTATGAGAGCTCTACCAAGTGGGCATTGAGAAGGTGCATAGGTGTACAGAAGAGTATAGAGCTGTTGGATGTTCTGTGAGAAGACACTCTACCAGGAGGGCATTGAGATAGTGTGCAGGTTGGCACAGAGAAGAAGAGAACTCTGTCGAGTTCTGGAATTTGAAGGAGGAGTCCATTTAGGGATCTTCGCAGGGTTGCTAAACACCCTGAAAGACCTAGCAAGAGGTTGCTTGAGAAAAGGATAGTCAGGAGGGCATTCCCAATTCTCCATCTGAGGGAGAAAGAAGAAGGATTTATTTCCTTAAGGGGTCTGAGTATTTGGAGAAGCTTAGAAGAGATAACACTTTAGTGCATGAAGACTCTAAAGGAGCATAGACGTCAAAATCCTTTGAGGATTCGAGAGAAGAAGCTCATGAGGAATAGTGTTGTGGAGTACTCAGAGGGATGAAAAAAGTCGAAGCCTCTAGTCTTGGATAAAATCTTCCAAGCATCGGGAGAAAGTGCTAAATCTCAGGAGGGAGAACAACTATTGTTGGATGAGTCAATAGATTCTGGACCGTTGAAGTTTCTATGTCTAGGGAGCAGTAGAAGGAGCACACAAAAGAGGAGACCATGAGTCATTGGATATCTCTTAGATACCCGTTAACCATTGGATTGGGTGAAGACGCGCAGAGTTTAATCTCTGGAGTGCGTGCAAAAGATCAATGGAATAGACAGTGGAGACACTTCATCAAGAAGTGTCGAATACCCGTCAGCCATTGGATCAGGTAGAAACTGCATGAGGTTTAAACCCTCGTAAGGACAGGAGAAATTCTAGAAAGGCATTGGCACATCGGGATTTTAGCCATTGGGATATCGAAAATCACGATGACAGGAGATCAGGAATCTCCATGGTGAAAATCCCAGAATCAATCTGGGTCGTCCATCTATTGAGACATGTGGTAGAAATCAAGAACCCATCGGCCACTGGGGTTTTGAGTTGACAGAGAAATAGTGTCATTGGGGCATTGCAAGTCGCGAAATCTTGAGATTGAATCAGGACCGTCCATCTTGAGGGGACGCGTGGCAACGATTGAGGCCTTCGGAAAAAAAATCCCGATAGGAGAGTCTATCGGCATTTCAGGATTTGGAAAATCACAAATATGGAAGACGATATGTCTAGAGCATTTGAAGTCTCAAAATCAAGAGAAGAGATCAGGACCGTCCATCATAGGAGGAAGCGTGGAGGAAATCAAAGCATTCAGGAAATTTCCCGAAAGGAAAAATCATCTATCGAGAAATCGGGGATTCCGTGGACAAGAGATCCAATACACTTCGACATCAGAAACCCCAAAATCCCGAAAGGTGATAGGACTATGGTCATATAAGGCATGGTTGCGTGGACCACGATTCTAGCCTGGAGGGCTAACTGGAGTTAGAGCACATCAGGATTTTGAAGCCCAAAACCCCGAAAGGAAGACAAGGCCGCGATCTTATGAGAACTGGTCACATGGACTAGGGCATATCCAGGAGGGGCTAAGGCAAGAAAATCCATATCGAGAAATCGGTAAATCCGAGATTGGGGATTCAAGAGGATAGAGAACTCTTGACATCGGGTATCAGAAAACCCCGAACCCCGAAAGCATATCTTTCCTATTGAGGAAAAGGATATGTTCGAAGTGCAGAAAACCGTGAGGTAAAAGAGCAGGACCTGTGGATCGGGTTTTTAACAGAGATTCCACTGAGGAATCAAAGAGTCACTCTAGCTCAAAAGGGGAATTTGAATGAGCCTTAAGACCGGGAGGTCAGTGCAGAGGCCTTTGCCGAGGCAGAGGGGGCGGTCCTGCGTCAGGTAATGGTATCAGAGCCTGATTCTCTCTGTACATTGCAAGGATAAAAGGAGGCAAAGGAAAAAGACAAATTGCTGAAACTCTGTAAGGATTTGTTTTGCAGGTAGGCAACAATCCATAGGCAGTCAGGAGGACTATAGGAGAAGCTGAGACACTCAGGTTTGTAGAGTGACAACAACAAATTTTCTAGGAGGGCAGACAGAGACAACAACATGGCTACTAAAGGCCATAGGTATGCTAAAAGGAAAAGCCCGGAGCTGATGAGCACACCCGAAAGGGGAAAAGAACTTTCCGAAATCAGGGCAAGAATGGAAGAGCTTGAACTGCAGATGCAGCATAATTCCAAGCCGAGATGGGTATATGAATGGCCCATGAGAAAGATGAAAGTAAAATGGCCAGTCAAGGAGTTGATGGTCATAAGATAGAGAATGCTTTTAAGAGGATGGTTGAGGCATGCTGAAACCCTCAATGAACCTAAGGAGATGGTTCAGATATGTGAACCAGAGACTGGGAAAATTCTTGGTGAAGAGAATGAAATGAGGTCACTGCGGTATCTCAAAGACTTCCAGGAGGACAACGAAAGGTTTCCAGTTTTCCAAGTGAGCAAGGGAACATAGATGGAATCAGTTGATTCCATGGACTGCCAGGAGGGTAGTAGGAAAATCCCATATTGTTAGGTGGGTAGGGATGAGAAGGTGAGTTTAGATCAACCCGAGGATCTGATAGAGTAGGTGAGCTCAGAGATGGGGTTGGATCAATAGATGCATCTAACAGAGGAGGAAGATTCATGTGGTTTTCCAAGACATGTGAATGAAGATGATGACAAGTTAAAAACTTTCACTATCCAAGAGGAAGATCAGATGAGTCTTCTAATGATTGGAGGAATTGAAGTATTCCTACAATTTTCCCAAGGGGAGGAAAAAATCTGTGTTGCAGATGCAACAACAACAGAAGGAAAACTAGCTGAGACTGTCAGGGAAAACGAATTGGAGTAGGTATATGAAGCTGACCAAGAAGGAGATGAAGAAGATGAGCATTCTGAGGAGTGTCTCAATGCTTTCAGCCAGGAAGCTGAAGAAGCTGCAACACTGAAGCTGACAACAAAAGAAGTAGAAGAGAATGATGAGCATTCTAAGGAATGGCTCAATATTTTCAGCCAGGAGACTGAAGAGACTGCAACCTGGGAGTTTGCAGAAGAAGAAGAGGAAGAGGCAAACAGCCTTAGCCTTGCTGATCTGTATGAATAGATTAAATCCCTGGAGAGAAGGGTGAAAGTGCAGTGCATGCACATCCAACAGGTGAAGTTGGAAACCGATGAAGAAGGCATGGGAGATCATAGTGATCTTCCCATTTGCCGAAAATTTTTGCAGTTGGGGAGACTGCATAAACAAGGCCATCCAATTCAACAGCTGGATGAGGTGATAGAAGACATCAGAAGGCTGATGGCAGAGTCAGTAGAGACTGCCAGCAAGGAGAAGTTGGGTAGAAAGGTAGCAGCAACAGCAACAGGGAGATGGAGTAGATGAACAGCTCTAGAGGATGGTTTGGGATCTAGGAGGATTTCAACAGCTGAGATGGGAAGCTCATGAGCAAGAGATCATGATTTTTTAGCTGAGGAGTATGATGAAATAACATCTCTCCATGCAGTCAGCCAGCCAGCCAGCCATGTCAGCGCATGCATTCAAGGTTGAAGAGAGGCGCAACCTTCATCTTCAATTTTAAATTTGAATGTAATTAATGTTGTACGCTGTTGAGCCATGGCACCATGCGTTTGTGCAGGCATTAGAGTAGGTAGGCCTTTAATGTTTGTAAGGATGAGATCTAGATCCAGATAATGGACTAGACAACCCATTCAATGAAATTCAATAGGGTAGGTAGGTTGGAGGGAAGAGCTCTAAGAGCCCCCTTAGGTAAAAATATCTAGAGGATCTCATTTTGAGGGGGAGAATAGAATAGAAGAGAATCTGCGAGTAGAGAGCAGAAGAGAAGGAGTCGAGACCTTGTTATAGGTCATGCTCAGGATCACCTTTGTAAACAGGCATTTTCCATTTTAATACAAACAAAAGTATTTTTTCTACATGTATTTCTGTGTTATGTAGATGCCTTGGTGTGTTCTATTTTATGTTGTGAATTCATGTTGTAGATGTATGCTAGGAATTTGTAGGTTGTTTTGATTTTGGTCTTGAGGTTATTTGTGGTTTCATGCCAAGAGGGCATAACAGAGTAATGCGGTCTTTGAATACCAATGCATTGAAGCACTTCTGAACTCTGTAGATTCAGACAAAGACATGTCAGGTGGGAACAGGAACTGGAATCATCAAATTAGAGGAAGACCTCAAGGTTGCTGAATATCTTGGAGGCAAGGTTGTATATGGAAACACAGTTGCAGACAAAATATTTGAGGAGTTCTGTAGAGCTCTTCCAAGTGGGCATTGAGCATATGCATAGGGATGCATTTAGAGGAACTCTGTTGTGAGTTAGAGGAGAACCAGAATCACTGAGGATTCTAAGAGCTCTGCCAAGTGGGCATTGAACAGGTGCATAGGTGTACAAAAGTGTACAGAACCGTTGGATGTTCCGTGAGAAGACACTCTGCCAAGAGGGCATTGAGACAATGTGCAGGTTGGCACAGAGAAGAAGAGAACTCTGTCAAGTTTTTGAATTTGAAGGAGGAGTCCATTTAGGGATTTTCGTAGGGTTGTTGAACACCCTAAAAGACTCAGCAAGAGGTTTCTTGAGCAAAGGATAGTCAAGAGGGCATTCCCAATTCTCCATCTGAGGGAGAAAGAAGAAGGATTTATTTCCTTAAGGGGTCTGAGTATTTGGAGAAGCTAAGAAGAGATAGCACTTTAGTGCGTGAAGACTCTGCAGGAGCGCAGACGTCAAAATCCTTTGAGGATTCAAGAGAAGAATCTCAGGAGGAATAGTGTTGTGGAGTACTCAGAGGGATGACAAAATTTGAAGCCTCTAGACTTGGAGAAAATCTTCCAATCATTGGGAGAAAGCGCTAAAGCTCAGGAGGGAGCACAATTATCATTGGATGAGCCGATAGATTCTGGACCATTGAAGTTTCTATATCTAGGGAGTAGTAGAAGGAGTGCACAGAAGAGGAGACCATGATTCGTTAGATCTCTCTGAGATACTCGTTAATGGTTGGATTGGGTGAAGACACACAGAGTTTAATCTCTGGAGTGCATGCAGAAGATCAGTGGAATGGATGGTGGAGACACTTCATCAAGAAGTGCCGAATACCCATCAGCCATTGGATCGGGTAGAAACTGCACGAGGTTTAAACCCTTGTAAGGAGAGGAGAAAGTCCCGAAAGGCATTGGTGCATCAAGATTTCAGCCATCAGGATATCGGAAATCACGATGACAGAAGATTGGGAATCTCCATGGTGAAAATCCTGGAATCAATCTAGGTTGTCCATCTATTGAGACACGTGGTAGAAATCGAGAACCTGTCAGCCACCGGGGTTTTGAGTTGACAGAGAAATAGTGTCATCGGGGCATCGCAAGTCACAAAATCCCAAGATTGAATCAGGACCGCCCATTTTGAGGGGATGCGCGGCAACGATCGAGGCCTTTGGAAAAAAAATCTCGATAGGAGAGTCCATCGGCATTTCGGGATTCAGAAAATCGCAAATCTGGAAGACGAGACGTCCGAAGAATTTGAAGTCCCGAAATCATGAGAAGAGATTAGGAACATTCATCATAGGAGGATGCATGGAGGAAATCAAAGCATTTGGGAAATTTCTCGAAAGGAAAAGTCATCTATCGGGAAATTGAGGATTCCGTGGACAAGAGATCCAATACACTTCGACATCAGAAACCTCAAAATCCTGAAAGGTGATAGGACTGTGGTCATATAAGGCACGGTCGCGTGGACCATGAGTCTAGCCCAGAGGGCTAACTGGAGTTAGAGCACATCAGGATTTCGAAGCCCAAAACCCCGAAAGGAAGACAAGGTCGCGATCTTATGAGAACTGGTCACATGGACTAGGGCATAGCCAGGAGGGGCTAAGGCGAGAAAAGCCATATCGAGAAATTGGTAAATCGGAGATCAGGGATTCAAGAGGATAGAGAACTCTTGACATCGGGTATCAGGAAACCCCGAACCCCGAAAGCATATCTTTCCTATTGAGGAAAAGGCAGTGGTCGAAGTGCAGAAAACCATGAGGTAAAAGAGCAGGACTTGTGGATCGGGTTTTTAACAGAGATTCCACTGAGGAATCAAAGAGTCACTCTAGCTAAAAAGGGGAATTTGAATGAGCCTTAAGACTGGGAGGTCAGCGCAGAGGCCTTTGCCAAGGCAGAGGGGGCGGTCCTGCGTTAGGTAATGGTATCAGAGCCTGATTCTATCTGTACATTGCAAGGATAAAAGGAGGCAAAGGAAAAAGACAAAGTGCTGAAACTCTGTAAGGATTTGTTTTGTAGGTAGGAAACAATCCATAGGCAGTCAGGAGGACTGTAGGAGAAGCTGAGACACTCAGGTTTGTAGAGTGACAGCAACAACATTTCTAGGAGGGCAGACAAAGACAACAACATGGCTACTGAAGGCCATAGGTATGTTGAAAGGAAAAGCCTGGAGCTGATGAGCACAGCCGAAAGGGGAAAAGAACTTGCCGAAATCAGGGCAAGAATGGAAGAGCTTGAACTGCAGATGCATCAGAATACCAAGCCAAGATGGGTATATGAATGGCCCATGAGAAAGTTGAAAGTAAAATGGCTAGTCAAGGAGTTGATGGTCATAAGATAGAGAAGTATGTTAAGAGGATGGTTGAGGCATGCTGAAACCCTCGACGAACCTAAGGAGATGGTTCAGATATGTGAACTAGAGACTGGGAAAATTCTTAGTGAAGAGAATGAAATGAGGTCACTGCAGGATCTCAAAGGCTGCCAGGAGGACAACGAAAGGTTTCCAATTTACCAAGTGAGCAAGGGAACATAGATCGAATCAGTTGATTCCATGGACTACCAGGAGGGTAGTAGGAAAATCTCATATTGCCAGGTGGGTAGGGATGAGAAGGTGAGTTTAGATCAACCCGAGGAGATGATAGAGCAGGTGAGCTCAGAGATGGGGTTGGATCAACAGATGCAACTGACAGAGGAGGAAGATTCATGTGGTTTTCCAAGCCATGTGAATGAAGATGATGACAAGTTAAAAACTTGCACTATCCAAGAGGAAGATCAGATGAGTCTTCTAATGATTGGAGGAATTGAAGTATTCCTACCATTTGCCCAAGGGGAGAAAAAAATATGTGTTGCAGATGCAGCAACAACAGAAGGACAGCTAGCTGAGACTGTCAGGGAAAATGAATTGGAGTAGGTATATGAAGCTGCCCAAGAAGGAGATGAAGAATATGAGAATTCTGAGGAGTTTCTCAATTATTTCAGCCAGGAAGCTGAGGAAGCTGCATCATTGAAGCTAACAATGAAAGAAGTAGAAGAGAATGATGAGCATTCTGAGGAATGGCTCAATATTTTCATCCAGGAGACTGAAGAGACTGCAACCTGGGAATTTGCAGAAGAAGAAGAGGAAGAGGCAAAAAACCTTAGCCTTGTTGATCTGTATGAACAGATTAAATCCCTGGAGAGAAGGGTGAAAGTGCAGTGCATGCACATCCAACAGGTGAAGTTGGAAACCGATGAAGAAGGCATGGGAGATCACAGTGATCTTCCCATTTGCAGAAAAGTTTTGCAGTTGGGGAGACTGCATAAATAGGGCCAGCCAATTCAACAGCTGGATGAGGTGATAGAAGACATCAAAAGGCTGATGGAAGAGTCAGCAGAGACTGCCAACAAGGAGAAGTTGGGCAGAAAGGTAGGAGTAGCAGCAGCAAGGAGATGGAGCAGATGAACAACTCTAGAGGATGGTTTGGGATCTAGGAGGATTTCAACAGCTGAGATGGGAAGCTCATTGTTGGGTATGTGTTATATTATTTGCATGAGTAGTAGTGTCTGAGCGCCTGCGCTGGGCGCACAGGGGGGTGTAGGGGGGCGGAGCCCCCCGCGCGGGGGTTCGGGGGCAACGCCCCCGAAATTTTTTTTTCGGGCCGACATATTTTCACCGGTTTCGGGCCGACATATTTTTGTCGGGCCGACATATTTCCGGGACCACATGATATTAGGTGGTTTTTGGCACATGGTTTTTGCCGATGGTTTTCTATTTTCGGTTAAGGAATTAGGGTTATGGACTAATCCAGGTCATTGGGTTAGGGTTTTGGATGCCGCTGGCTCCTATATGTATATTGTATTGTAAACAATGTAACACAATGCGTATCAATATAATATATGCTGGTTTTCCCGGTTTGGGTTTCCAGGTGAAAAATCTCTGTGTAATGTTTGTATTTGCCATTGTATCTTTTCTGCTCTTTTCTGAATATCAGTTTGCAGTAGATATTGTACAAGGTTAGAATTTACATTTGGTATCAGAGCTTTATTGGCTTCAGGGGGACGCCTTTGTCGTCAAGGGTTTGGCTTGGGACTGTGATAAGCCTTGTTACAGTGAGAGATCTGTGGTATTGTTTTTCAGGTGAAATGAAATGGCAAGCAATTCGAAGATGGAGATCGAGAATTTTAATGGGAAAAGATTTGAGCTGTGTAATCTCAAGATGGAAGATCTTTTGGTGGAGAGATATCAGTGGATCGCGGTATATCCAGGTACGGCACCTACAGGAACTTCTGCAGATGACTGGAAAAAGATGGATCGGAAGGCAAAGAGCACAATTCGACTGTGTCTCTCCGATTCAGTATTACTGAATGTGTCAGAGGAAGCTATAGCCAAAGATTTATGGGAA
>ML777329.1:1071602-1089242 GCA_009831015.1 Picea engelmannii | reverse complement strand
GGGACTTCAGTTGTTTTTTACCTTCAAATCTCTGACATTTGTCACATGTTTTCACAAATTCATATACATCTGAAAATAAGGATGGCCAATAGTAACCTGATCTTAAGATTTTATGTGCTGTGGTTTTCCAATAGTGATGTCCTTCGCACTCACTATTGTGAAGTTCACACATGACCTTAGCTTCTTCATCTTGATTCACACATCTCAGCAACAAACCAATGGGATTCTTCCAAAACAGTAAGTTATCGTTGATGCAGAAATTTACAGCCCTGAGTTTTAAATCCCTTCTTTGAGTCTTTGTCAAATCTGATGGGACTGATAAAGTCTGCAAAAACTGAATGATATGGCTGTACCATTTGCAATCAGCTAGATGAGATGAAACCTGCATTCTCTCACCTTCTTTGTCTCCTGAAGATGGAACATTTTCTGCATCGATACTCATCAGATTTATGTCAAGTAGCTTGCAATTCTCTTCTGCCAAGAGTTTGGCAAGACCCTGACCTTTAATAAGTTTTGCTGGTTTAATTTCGACATCGAACTCAATCAACCTGGCTATCCACTTACTTCTTTTTCCATCAATGTCAGGTTGGACAAGAACATTTTTAACTGAACTGGAGGGAACAAAAGCAATTACCTTTGCCTGAAGAATGTAGACCCTGAAAGCCTTCAGTGACTTGACAAGTGCATAGGCTTGTTTTTCCAGCAACTCATACTTTACCTCTGCGTCTCTCAAGACCTTACTAAAGAAATAAACTGGCTGTTCTTGGTCATCAACATTCTTCTGCAAAAGTACCGCAGCGATCGTGTCATTGGAAGCAAATGAAAAGATATAAAATACCTTGGAAAAATTTGGGTTGATCAATACAGGAGCTGTCGTGATGGCCTCTTTGATGTCATTGAATGATTGTCTGGCTGCTTCAGTCCACTTTATCTCAGAGTCTTTCCTCAACATAACAGTGATATGCTTGGTGAGTTCGGCAAAGTTCACTATGAATCTTCTGACAAAATTAATAGTCCCAAGAAAAGACTGAATGTCTTTCTTTGATTGAGGAAGAGATAAATTTTTTATTGCTTCTACCCTCTTTGGATCAATCTTAACCCCATCAGCTGAAACGATATGCCCAAGTAATTTTCCCTCCTTAAGTGCAAAATTAGACTTTTTGGGATTAAGAGAGATGCCATACCTTCGAAATTTCAGAAATGTCCTCCTCAAGTGCTGCAGATGAAGTTCATGGATGCTTGAAAAAACAGTGATATCGTCAAGATAAATGAGGACAAATTTATCTTTCTCGCCAATGAAAGCAATGTCCATTGCCCTTTGGAATGTCGCCCCCACATTCATTAACCCAAAGGGCATCTTCTCGTACATAAACGTGCCCCATGGAGTGGTAAAGGTAGTTTTTTCTTTGTCTTCTGGATGGACAACAATTTGATTGTACCCAGAAACCCCATCAATAAAGGACATTACCTTCGATCCTGACACCTTCTGCAACATATGCTCCATCTTAGGCAGAGGGTAATTGTCTTTTCTGGAGCATTTGTTCAGATTTCTGAAGTCAACGCAGAGTCTGATTTCTCCGTTCTTCTTCCTTACCGGCACAAGATTCGCAATCCACTCTGAATACCTGAGAGGAATGATGATGTGAGCATCCAACAGTTTCTTGATTTCTTTCTCCATTGTGGGCAGCAGCAAAGGATTGAATGATCTCAACTTCTATCTTAATGGTTTGGTATCTTTATTCAATGGAATTTTATGTTGAATCACTTATGTATCAAAAGTCTTCAAATCATCATATTGCCAGGCAAAAATGTCTGCAAATTCCTTCAGCAGTTCTCCATAATTAGCCTTTTGTTTTTCAGTCAAATGTGAGGCCAAGTTGACATGTTTGGGATATTTCTCACTGGTCACATTATACTGGAAAACATCTGACTCTTTTTCTGCACTTTGCAATTTGACAGTCACGTCGTTGTTATCGAACAACCTTTAAACATCTCTCATGAGCTATTCTGTTGGTGGGCAGCTGAACTATCTCATGAGCTGCAATTTTTCCCTTGAGCTTTGGCTGCTCAACTTCATCATCATGTTCATTCTCTTGATCAATCTGCAGATCTGCAAACTCATCTATCACTGCAAGGAATCGGGTGAGTTCAGCATCGTCTTCAAAAACTTTCCAAAATTTTACATTGTCAGGAAGAGAAGGCCTATGTCTAACTTGAATTTAATAAGAAAATTTGTGAGGCAATGGGGGAATAAACGCACAAGAAGACACATCCAATGAATCATCCAATTCATTCATGGCTCTAGGTATAAATGTAATTTTAAAATATGAAAAATTTTTAATTGCCTCCAACACTTCATCCCTGTATGCCTTCAGCCTTACATGCTTGGCTTGAAAAGACTTATTCACTTGCTGAATGATCAAATCTGCGTCACCAAACACCTACAATTTTTTAATGCCCTTCTTCTTTGCTGCGTTCAGCCCTAAAAGTAATGCTTCATACTCAGTGATATTATTTGTCACCTTAAAATCAAGTTTGAAGGATAGGTGAGAAGTTTTCTTTGAGGGAGAAATGAATACCACTCCTGCTCCAGCTGACTCTTTGGTGCAAGCACCGTCAAAAAACATGGTCCAGAGATCATCCTCTGCTATCTCTGTGGGCTGAACTGTGATCTGATCTGATGGTTTTCTGAGCAGCAATGTATTAGATAGTGAGTCATCAAATTGCAACATACAAGATCTCATATCTGTGTCGACTGCATAAATAGGATGGTTAGATGGGTTATTCTCATCACTGATCACATATGATAACTGAGACTCCCTGTAAAGTCTTCTGTTCACCCCTCCGAAAACAGGGATAGTTGCATAGGAAAGATCCATTTGGAGGGTTCCACCTAGCCTCTTCATCCACGATCTTGATAGAAGACATCCGAATTTTGGAGGTATGTCAGCCACTACTATGTCCATCACCATTGTCTTCATTGATGCTTGAGTCAAGGTTACAGCCAGATCCTTGATCATCCCAAGGCATTTGAATTTTCGAGAGTCAAAGGAGAAAAGGTCATGATAAGACTTGGTGATCTCTAACCCAAGATCATCCATGACAGCTTTGGGCATTAAGTTGTGTGAAGCACCGGAGTCCAACAAACAATTGTGCAACGTTTTTTCATGAATATTTAACGAGATGTAGAAGGGAGGACAAATTTCATCCCTGTCTTCTACCATTTGACCCAGAGTGATGGTAGGTTTGTCATCATAAATGTTGAGGATATCAGCAGATTGAGATACTAACTGAGGATATAAAGTTTTGAGGATATCTCTTTTAAACATCACATTTTTCATCAGCTCAACAAGAGGAATTGGAATCTTGATCTTTTGTAATTCAGCTTCGAAATTAAAAGAATAAGGGGCCTTATCAGCAATTTTATCAGAAATTTTTACCTGACTTGAAGAGGCTTCCTGAGTCTTCTGCTGTTCAACCGAAGGTTGCCTTTTTGGAGTTTGCTGACTAACAGGAGTAGCAATCTTCTTGGGAGGGGCTGGTGCTTTCTCCTTCGAAGACTTTGCTGGCTGATCTTGTGGTGAATGGTCTTTTTGTTTGACAGGGGCAGTAGTCTCTGCAGGAGAAGCTGATGCATCTGCTTGAGCAGCCTTAGACTTAGATCGAAGGTTGTATCTATTCTTATCCTCTGCTGTAAATATGCCATCACCGAGGAGATCATCTTCTGCTTGTTCAGTCATTAAAGATTGCTCATAATCTTGTTCTGTGAGATAAGATGTCCCTGTCTCATCTCCAACACAATGAATGTCACCTTCACCATCCTCTTGACCTTCGCCATTGTCTTCGTCCATGACTACATTCTACAGAGGGACTTTTATCCTCTGATCTTCATTAGAATTCTTATCTCTTTGCAAGATCTGAGTTTGTGGATTGTTTCTTCTATAGGGAAAGGCATTTGGATTTCTAGGGGAAAAAGTATTTGACTCTTTTGCTTTTTCCGGCTGGTTTTGGACTTTTAACTTTGACATTTTTTATGTTAGGCTGTCCAACATTTTAGCCATCTTTTCCATTTGACTGTTTGAAGAAGAAGAAGATTCGGCAACAGACTTCTTCTTTTCAGTCCTTCCTTTAAGTTTCTGAGAGGCTGTGATGTTCGATTCAACTTCAAGAGCAACATCTTGCATTAAAGCAAGCGTGGCTGACCGTCTTTCTCTAAGGATAAGGAAGAACTCTGCATCAAAGGCTACGGAAAATGTGATTTTTGTTGATGCATCACTTGGTTTGATCTCTGCAGGGATCTTACCAAACATTTTGTTGAATCTTTTAATAAAGTCTGAAACTGATTCTCCATCTCTTCTCTTCAGATTTCCAAATTCTGTAATGTAATACAACAGGTCTCTTCTTTCTCCCCAATGCTTTAAGAATGCTACATCCAATTGTTCAATGCCAGTGATTGAATTGGCTGGCAACTCCTTGAACCATATCCGAGCTTGGCCATCCAGGCTCTAGACGACAACTCTAGTCCACACATCCTCCTCTGAGATATTTATGTTTTCTGCATAAGAATAAAATGCCTCAATGTGTTCTTCAGCTGTGTATTCCCCTGCTCCTGTAAACTTTGGCATGTATTTCTGGTAATCGCCAGTTGGTATGGCAGACAGGGGGTTTGGCAAGACAAGAGGGGCATATCTGTTTGCCAAGATTTGTTCCATTCTGGTCATAGGGGCAGCCATGATGACCTTGGTGATAGATGTAGATGAGGAGCTTGTAGGAGACAATGGAGTGGATAGGTAATTCAGAGGAGATGATGGAGGAGATAAATTACCTAAGTTGGAAATGAATGACTGTCTCACTTCACTCTGAACAACAGTTTCAGAAGTTGATGGGAAATAGGAGGATTTATAAAACTGGCTGAGCAACGAAGATAGGTTTTCTTCACCCTTAGAGGATAGATCTTGAAGAATTTCCTCAAGGACAGGTAGATTTGTATAAGTGTGCAGAACACCCATTGAAGGTTTTGTAGGTGATGAATTAAAAGAAGATGGAGAGGAATGTTCTTTTGGATGCGATGAAATTTCAATATCAAGGGCAGAATCAGTGATATTGGAAGAAAAAGATGGTTCTTCTACCCTAGCAGCTTGAGATGAACTTTTTATTTCTTTGGAATTTTGAATTTCAGCAGGGGTTTCAACCAAAAAATTTTCAGATATAGAAATATGAGTATCAATTGGAATACCTGAATCAATTGCAGCTGCAGATCCAGAGGCCTGTCTGTGCAATGATTTTCCCTTGCTGATGATTTTTTCTGGATCAGGAACTGATGTTGTCAATGGGCCTTCTGGGTTTGCCCTGGTGTGAGCTCTTTTGGGAGCCACTTCGTCAATGACGTCGCCAGATAGAAAATGTACAACCAAGTGATGTCCATGCTTTGTCTATCATCAAAGATGGATCTATGTCGTCTCCCAGAGAAGCTGAGCTTTGATCTCCTCTCCCCGGCAACGACGCCAATTTGTTATCACTCCAAGAAACCCTTTGTGGTTGCAGACCAAAGGTGCTTGGTAACTTAAGAAATGAATGTTTTTGTATTTTGTAAATGTGGATCAATGGGACAACTCAATACATCTTACAACATTCAAACATGAAAATGATAAACAAATAGACAGTGCTCTCAAAGATTGATTAATCAACAGATAACTTTAAAGTGGGTGGAGAACAGATTGTAACTAAACCAGTACAATGTAGGGTCTAAGAGACAATCAAGAAACTTATTATCAGTCTATGAGCTAAACAATGTGATAACAACCATTCAAAGCTTGACAACACAGATAATAGTGCAGAAGGAATATGGAAAGATGACAATCAAATTGAAAGAAACCCGTGATCTGTATTAACATAAAAGTTTGAGTACAATAGCCAATTTCTCTATCCAAAATCGAACCATTGTTTGATGTCAAAACATGCATTTATAGCCTTTACAAATGGTTACACAGATCCTAAAAACATGGATCTGTTATTAAATAAAAATAGTTCTATTGTATCTAAACTAATTTGAAATTAAAGTCTTCAATCAAATGGATTGAGTGTTCGAACTATCTTTGGTTTACAAAAATCGCCATTTGCGTCCTCTAGCCTTCAGCATCTGCAATGTGGTGAAGTAGCATGACACCTGTACGTGACTGTTCCATTTCCCAATATTTATGGCTGAGTTTTAGGATATGGCTTTGAATGAGTAACCAAAATCCCTCGAATCCCTGAGGTTGAAATCCTTGCATGCAATTTAACAGTCCACTAATACGTTGGCATATCTTCAAAACAGGTTTGAAATAAATTGTTGCGTTCTTGGCCTCAAAATTTGCTTGCCCAACTTTCAACAACGCAACCGTTTGAAATTTTTACGGGTTAGCTATTGAAAGTTGTCACTTTCAACAGCTAATGGGTAATGAAATAGTCGCCTGGAGCTGTTGAAAGTCCCGATAGTGCACAAAAAAGCGTTTTCACCTTCTAAATTGATTTTAAACCAAAATCAATGGGCATCTGACTTCTCACCTTGCATGTTGACGGCCACCTGAGCAAGAACCTTCAGGTCTGGATGAGACCTTCGTTTTAGCTTTTGTTTCAACCCTCTGAGCTGCTTCTTGAGGTGCTTGGTAAGACACCGTAGGCTGCTGCAGTCTTTGGTGAGTTTAGCCTTCCTTTTCTTCTCTCTGACAGTCTCCTTGGCCAATCTTTCAATTGCCGCGTTTGTCTTGGCAAAGTTGTTAGATAACTTTTTATATCTATCCTTTATCACCCGCTCCAAGACCTCCTGCTGGACAATTACCTCCTTGAGGTGTTTGATTCTCTGAGATTTATTTGATCTAGGGTTTTTTGACGATTCTCCCTTCTCTGTATGATTTAATGTTTCATAGTTCTGAGCACATTCTACTGATTGCTCAAAACTCTTGATGGCAGGGCACTGATCTTTCTGCTCAGATTCTGAATCTGAGTAAGGTAAATTAAGGATGTTCTTCTCTGTACTTTGTTGTGTAGGCTGTCCTGAATTCTGCTATATAGTCTTCTCTGTAGGAGAGGATTGTTTTCTTGCACCTGCCATATGTTCATTTGCGGTCTGGTTCTGGGTTTCAAAACCTTCCTAGAACAGGAAGTGCTCCCAGGTCCTTCCCTATTGTTTCAATTCTTGCAGAAGAATCAATTTAATGAGGCCTAGGTGACATAGAGTAGCTTTCATGCTCAAAGGATGAGCTCTAATTCTCTTGCAGACCTTAGACAAACTGTGATATAAGAAGTAAGGAAAATTGATGGGGGTCTTGCCTGTAAAGTGATCCATGATTTTAAAGTGGTACATCATCAATTTATCGTATCTTCCTTCTGAGGTAATGTATAGTTGAATTCATTTGAATAAATCTTGCCACTCTTCATCCAAATATGAAACGAGCATACCTTTTGTCCACACTTTGTGCTTGTACCCATCCTTCAAATAGACCCTGAAATCCAGATTCTTAGGAGCGGTGGTTTTAAACCATTTTTGACCAGTTCTGGGCAATCCTATAGCTGCGGCAATGACATCCTCATCCACCTTGATTTCTACAGAGCCAACACGATCTTTGTTGCCATCAAATGTCTTGGCGAAGGCTTCAGCAGTGGCTTGGTGAGACCCAACTTGTAACCTTTCTGCGAATTCCATGCAACCCGCATTTGAAAAATGCCTCTGAACCTTGGGATGTGATTCCAAAAAGGATAAATTATCGAATTCTCATTTGAGTAAAACGCCACTACATTTTCTCGCCATTCTGGAGCTCAAACACTTGACAAACGTAAACCCTGTAACCGCCTAGTTGAGTCGAGGTTCTGCGCTGTTGAAAGTAGTCTGGGCTTCAACTCTGTTTTGAATTAAATGAAAACTTTGACAGTGTTTTGTAAACAGTTTGTGATGCGAGACCTCTGTTTGATTTTATGGTGTCAGGTCGACGGTACCTCCTCTGTACCTGCATCTCCAAACACGAACTTGCCATTCCGAATGTGATGAACGTTGAGCGTGGTTTCTGGAACGAATTGGAATTCCAGTCACATCTGACATGCATGATTTAGTTTCCATGATTGCCCACTCCTATCAACACATGCCTTGGATTTGCTCTGACGTGGGGGTGATCACCTCATCATTGTTTTCATACGTGGATATCATGCACATGATTCCCGCTTCATGCAGCAACGACCCATGGAGAACGCCTCTGCCAAACGCTCGCTTGCCACTTTCACCAGCATGCGACTCTGCGAAGAAACCCCCGTTAGCTGCTGAAAGTATGCACTTTCAACAGCGCACCGCTTTGTAGAAGACCCTCCTTATCTGTGGAAAGTAATTACTTTCAACAGCGCGCCATCCGAGAACTGATTTTCAAAATATTTTAATATTTGTCACTTTCAACAGCGCGTCAACTGATGAAACGATCTCCTTAGTTGTTGAAAGTGGACACTTTCCACAACACACAATGAACCTTTTGAAAACACGTTAGCTGTGGAAAGTAAAAAATTACAATTTTGAAAGAGAAGACTTTATGGGTCAATTATTTTCTAAGACACACCAAAACCAAAAATTTTCTCAGCTGTAAAAACTCAAAAAATGACTTGGAGGTACTACCTAAAGCTATGATATCCATCACAAAACTCAACCGAAAGGACGGTTTCATTTTGGGAGTTAATAGAAGGGACCCATAGGGAGGTATATCAAGTCACTCTTCACATCGATCAAGATATTACTACATGATAAAGGTGTGATGACCATGGAATCAGACAGATAGATCACTCTGCATGCATGGGGATTTGGGGGAAGCACTAAGGAAGATATGCGAAATGGAGAAGGCTCTGGAGAGTAGCCATAAGGAGGCAATGGACCCCATCATGATGGATGATGAACATGACAGGGAAATCATAAGAAATGCAGGTGTGATGCACAATGGAGACCCTACTGGTACAAGATGAATAATAAGAAGAGGGATGTAGCAAAGTGAGAGGTCTTGGACAAATATGAGGAAGAGGTAGAGGATCTCTATGCCATGGGGTAGATTGAGGATATATTATGTTCCACATATGAGAGGAAAACCAGATCTGAATTAGTGTGGAACCCACAACCCCATGTGTGTATAATACAACTGAAGAAGAAAAATAAGTTAACCAGCAAGTGATTAGTGGTAGACAATTTTTTCCAAGACATGGGTCCAATAGCATAAGTGCAAGTAGCATTCAAGTATCTACACCATGCAGAGGTGGTAGTTCAACAAATTTCACAATGGCAATACAAGATCTAACTATCAGGTTGCCATAATTCTAGGGGGATGTGTCAGATCACCCAGAAAAACATTTGTTCATCTGTGAGAAGATATGGGAAGCAAGGAATATTACAGATGAGGATACAAAAGTTGCACAGTTAGAAATCACTTTTTGAGATCGCGCATTAGATTGGTACATGGGTCTCTCAACAAATAACCCAACATGAACACCTACAACTGTACTAGATGTGAAGAGGTAGTTAATAAATAAATTTTAGAGGCCAAGTTCAAAAGACCACTTTATGAATGAAATGATAGAGATCAGGAAGAAACCAAGAGAATCAGTTTGGGAAGTGGATCATAAATTCAAGAGGTTAAAAGGTAAGGTAAAATACACTAGTATTGATACAAAGCATAGGCATTGTTTTGTTAATTATTTTTTTCCACACTTGAAGTATCCTTTGAGACAATAGAAATTCCAATGTCAGGGCGAGGCCCTACATGAAACCTTATAGCTAGAGGAAAACCAATACAAGAATAGATATCCAACTTTGAAAGAGCTTAAACAAGATTGGAAGAACTTAACATTCCAGTTAAATCATAACAAAGGAAAGGATAAAAGAGAAGTTGTATGGTGTACAATGCAAAGGAAAATTTTTCACAAGAATGCATGTCCACTATTTTCATAGTATATTGCAGTGGATATTCCAAACCCTTTGGCCCTAGGTGGACCATGGTGTGATATTTTCAAAACACATGGGAATGATCCCTATCTTTTCCCCTTGATGTAGAAATACCAAAAAACTCTGAAGAGTACATATTGCAACTTTTGTAAGTTAGTTGGATACAAAGAAAAGTATTGTAGAACCTTGGAGATGATGAAAGAAAGGATTGCAGATACATACAGGGTGCATGATGAACATGTAATAGGACAATTTGCATAGCAACCACAATATAACACTACACAACAACCATAGTACAATCCCATGCAACAATTTACAACATAACCACATTATAATGCACAATAGTTTCAAGGGAAACAACAGTATAATGCTTCACAACATGTGCAACACTACAACAGTAAAATAATCCCCAACCACAATATAATCAAGTACCTCAGTATAACACACCACGAAGAGAAAATTAGGGAAATAAAGGAGGATTCACAGGAGGAGATTGTGGAGGAAGAGGATTTGGAGGAGGTTGGGGACTAGTAGTGTGTGATAACTGTTAGAAAATAGGTCACAATGGAAGAGACTTCCTACATCCACCTACGACATGTATGTACTATAACACATCAAAGCATGAAACATATGACTTTCCAACATTGTTAATACAAATACAGGACAAGAGCAACCAGACTAATCAAAATGTGCAATAGATTGGGGTGGAGAAAAGAGAAGAAGACAAGAAGAAGATTAACATAGTGACTAGAGTTGGAGAGAAGACAAGAGAAGATGTATCCAAAGAAAGAACAGTAAACATCAGCACAAAAGGAGCAGGAAGAGACCATGAACACAGTAGTAGTGAGTAGTGACAGATTCACAGTTACACAAGATATGTTGGAGATGGATGAAAAGAAAACGCAGAGGCCAATGAAATATGTGGATCATATGGAGTTTTTAATGGATAAAATATCCACAAAATCCTTATATGGACTGCAAGCAAGTGTAATGCAGGGACTGTAGGCTAGAGCTAGGTTGGATGCCACCAACCTAGAAATTGATCAGGAGGTGAAGGAGATTATTCAAGTAACATATGAGAAAATCATGATGGAAAATTAGGAAGAGAAGTAGCGCACTGAAAATTTTGAGAAGAAGCTCACTTAGGTATACAAGAGTATACCCAATAGCTTGTAGGAACAAGAGGTTACAACACAAGCGAAGATACAAAAAATTGTGAAAACCATGGAGAGATACAAGCAAGAAATAATGGATTTAACATATAATTTAACTCTGAGAACACCTAAAGAGGTGTGAGGGAAGAGGGAATAAGAGGCTATTGCACACATGGATAGTATATTGTAGGAGGGTAAAGAAGTGGCTTAACTATATAATAGGACTACATAGATTTGGAAAAGCCTAAAAAATGATGAAAATATACAACAGTTGGAGAAGAGGGAGGATAAGTTGAACATGACAGTTCAAGACTTGAAGAAAATACATAAAAACATGAACATATCCCTTATAATGAAGGAAGCACAGGAACTGAAGAACTTACATGACGAATTAAAGACTGTGCAGGAGAAAAAGAAAGCAAGGAAGGCTTAGTTGGAGCCATTCCAACAACAAGCAAAAGGGATGATTGATGAGCTCCATACAGAAAAGGGAAAATGGGAACATGCACTCACATAAAGTAGAGAAGTTCTAGGAGAGAAAATTACAATGTAGGGTTTGGAGACATTAGCGGGGAAGAGTCCAGAGGCCAAAGAGAAACTGTCAAAATTAGCACATAAGTTTCATGCACTGGAGGTAGTGCTACAGAAGGTGCACTGAGTCTAATGTGGCTCGGGACGATCCACGTATTAGTGTTGGGGGCCTGTTGGAGCAGGAAGGTTTGGAGAACAACATAACAAGCGAGGAAGAATAACACACCACATTTTGAGGAAAAGCAGCATAGGCGGCATGATTTGTGTAAATACGATGCAAAATTGGAAAAACCTAGCCTAGTTAGGGTTAGGGTTTTGGGATGGATTGTAAGGGTTTCTAACATATTTTTTTTAATATAAATAAGGGGTATGAGGTATATTAGAGGATCATTACAAAATTATCTATGGTTGAGTTGTTAGAGAGTTAGTGCGACAAGTCTGTTTTGGAGAACCGTCTTTGGAACTGTTTTGGATTTGACGTCTGTTTTGAGAGTCGTAGAGCTCGGATAAGGCCAAAGTAGCTGAGGGTCAGGTCACAAGATGTAGATCTTGGTGCGATCCTGGTCCAACTCACTACTCACTACTCTGATGTAATGCACGCAATTCTTTTTAATGAATAATAATAAATAAGCGGAATATTTTTGTGGACGTAGCCCCAAAGGGAGTGAACCAAGGTAAAACCATGTGTGTAGTGTGTTTTGATGTGTTATTATTTATGAAATGTATTTGAGTGGTTAGATAGATGAATGGATGATTTACTTACAATGCACACTAGATTAAATATGCAAATGAATGAATAGTAGAATAAAATGCATAGTTAAGTAGAAAGAGGAAGTAAGTAAATAACATGCCCCAATCCCTTCCATGACTAAAGACATCTACATCCTGTAGTCCCCCATAAACCATCTTGGGTGAAACTGCATTCTGTACTCTATGCGTAGTGTAGCATTTTGGTTTACTAGAAGGGCCGACGGTGATAAGGTTTTTTTTGGAGAACTAATGTAGAAACCAAGTCAAGTCATAAGTCCAACAATGTTAGTGGTTGCAACATGCCTTTTATGCACCCTTTTGTTGAGTGCATCAACCACTTTATTATCTTTGCCCTTTATTGTTTGATGTTGAAGTCATATTCACTGAGAAATTATATCCATCTAGTCTTTCTGGAATTTAGCATTGGCTTCTCAAACAAGTTTTTGAGATCACTATTATATATCTTTAGCTTGAACTTTCTTCCCAAGATATAATTCCTCCACATTTTTGAGCATGAACTATGGATTCCAAATCTAAGCCATAGGTACTGTAATTTCTTTCATGCTCCTTAAGATTCCTTGAATTATAACATATGGCATGACCATTTTGTGTAAGGAGTCCACCAATCCCTTCCTTGCATGCATCTATGCACACAACAATGTTTTCATCTAGATCTCCAACCTTTAAAATAGGTGCACCAGTCAACAATTCCTTTAATTGTTGGAAACTCTTTTCACACTTGGCAGTCCATTCAAACTGTGTTCCCTTGTTTTGCAATGAAGTGATCAAATGTGTTCCCTTAGAGAAAACTTCAATGAATCTTCTATAATATCCATCTAACCCCATAAAGGATCTTAACCTTGAAACATTATTTGGAATTGACCAACTTTTGATTACTGCAATATTTTAAGAGTCTTCCTCTATGCTCTCCTCTCATACGATGTGGCACAAATAATGGATTTTCCTTTTATATAAATTGCACTTTCTTAACATGGCATACAATTGGTTATCTCTCAACACATGTAGTTCCATCCTCAAATGTTTCATGTAATGTTCTTGACTTGGCTTGTCTATGAAACGATGCTAATGTGTGTGTAGGATCAAAGGTTTACAACATATAAATGACCATACAAATAATAAACGTGACAAAGGACTGCAAAGTTTGTATTATGATATCTCTGTGGATTACAAAATGGCCGAATGCGGCTGAATAAACTGACAATACTTGACTAGATCAATAGATAGAGGATCTTAGCCGGAATAGAAATAAGCAACTAAAAGATAATACCCGGAATATGGAAGCACTATGGAACCAATGGATGCACTAGGACTAAGGCATCTCTGACGGTAACTGCTGGAAGTCTGGAAAGTTCAAAATGGGAGCTACAATGGGAGATATACTTCTTAGAATGGCCTAGAAACTATCCCAAACGATGCGCCCTGCTCTATTCCTTAGTATTGGTATCTGGCAAACCCCTCTGCTAATGAATTTGGACCCCAGATGGATACCCCTGGGGGAATGCGCCTCTCTTCTTCTGGAAAAATGTGTCTTAGTGATTCCACCATTGGAATTGGACAAGATATGTCTCAAAACGACCACCTTGGTATACTAGGAAATGGGTCGGAAGGGTTTCCTTGAATCTAGTCTGATGCTCACTCTAGAACCCCAAATGTGGCTGCCAAAAGTGTCACATATCCAATTTTGGAAAATGCATCCCAGTTGATTCCTTTGTCAGAATATGATGAGGAACTAGGCAAAAGGTAGACCTTTCCCTCCTCTCAAATGGGTCAGAAGGAAATCTCAGAATTCTCCCTGGATGGGATAAGTCGACTAAAAGCCCTCTCAGAAGCTACGCCCTCACTTTGGATGAATGTGCCCTTGCTGCTGAACACTATGTAACTGCTACTGAAGAATGATGTTAGACCTGAATGATCTTACTGGTGACTAGGGTGTGTCTCTCAAAACCAAAATCAACCAACTAGTGTCTTCCTCTTGGAATCCACTAAACTATCTCTCTCGAGATGCGCCTCTTCTCCTTAATGACGAGTCATAATATGCATAATGTTAAATTAGGTCACTAACCCTTCCTTTATAGCTTTAAAAAACTCTAAATCATGCTGAAACCTTAATTCACTGTTGACTTCCAAAACCCTAAATCACTATTGAAACCCTAATTCACTGTTGACTTCTATTTTTAGCTCATAATTACTTAAAAGCGCTTTTAACCCTTTTTGGCTCAATGTCACTTTCCGAATATAACACTTGTGACTGGAGTGACCTCTAGTAACCTTGTTTACCCCTCTTTGGCCCTGGCTATAGTCTAACAGGGTAGTTTATACAATTAAGCCTCTTCTCTAGAGCTCCTATTTGGAAAGGGATGTTACAATCCTCCCTTCTTGAAATTGCTTGTCCTCAAGCAATACCAGTCCAGGGTGCTGCAACAACTGCTCTCTCTCCCAAGTAGCATCCTCTACTAGAAGCCCTCTCCATATGATCAAACACTCTCTGATGACCCTGCTCCTCAGTTTCCACTCCTGGAACTCCAAAATCTCCTCCAGAACTAACTCCAATTGTCCCTCCTCATCCAACGGGGGAAGCTCCTCGGATGTGCTAATGAATTTTTCCATTTCCTTTTTTAGGCAAGAAACATGGAATATGTTATGAATCTTTATCCCCTTTGGAATCTATAGTTTGTAAGGAACCTCACCTACTCAGCGCATGATCCTATAAGGACCGTAAAATCTAGTCTTGAGCTTCTTGGCCCAACTCTTCTTTAGAGATGACTATCTGTAGGGTTGGAGTCTCAAGAAAACCAAATATCCAACCTCAAAGATGCGATGTATCCTGTTCTTGTCTGCACTTATCTTCTGTCGGTTTTGTGTCGTCTATATGTTCTATTTGAATAACTTGAGAATCTCCTAAATCGCTATGATCCAATCCTTGTCCTTGGGAGCTTTGCTCTCCCTGAAGACCAAGTCTACCAAAGTGGGAGCATCATATCCATACAATGCTCAGAAGGGTGTCATACCAATGGACATGTGGAAGGTGGTGTTGTAGCAATGTTATCCTAAATGTAACCACTTTATCCACATTCTTTGTTGTCCTCCTACATAGTTCCTCAAATACGATTCAACCCACTTGTTGACAATATCAGTCTTCCCATCTGTCTGAGGGTGATAGATGGTACTAGGTGTCAACTCTATCCCCACCAACTGAAAAAACTCTCTCCAAAATTTCCTATGAATCGACTGTCCCTGTCACTGATGATGTTCTTCGACAACCCATGAAGTCTGAAGACCTCCATGAAGAAAATCTTGACTACCTAACTACATTGTACTTTTTCGGTATGGCATAGAAGTGAGCAAACTTGGTCACTATTTTGACCACTACATAGATACAGTCCTTACCCTGGACCTTGGGTAGACCTAGGATGAAGTCCATAGATATAGTCTCCCATTTCTACTATGCAATGGGGAGTGGCTCAACTAGCCCTGCTAGAAGAGCATGCTATGACTTGTTCTGCTATAAATTCACACACTCACTGATGTGTCTCATAACGTCCTGTTTGAGGCCCTTCCATGAGAACATCTCTCTGATCTATCTATAGGTTTTGAAAAACCTCTGATGGCATGCTAGAGGTGAATCATGAACTGCAGTGAGGATCTTTTTCTTTATCCTTGAATCTGGAATCAAGTAGAATCTATCCTTGTAAAATATGACATCGAAAATGACCCTATACCAGTCATCCTGTATCTTCCCATCCATCACCTCACAAGCGAACTTGTTCTTGGAATATTCCACTAACAAGTGGGATTTCCAATCTGCTGAAATCTCCATCAAAGAACATGCCGTAGGTCTCCTCGATAGTGCATCGACCACAATTTTCTTCTTCCCCTTGACATACTCTATGTCAAAGTAGAATGCCTGTACCTTCATCACCCATTTTTGTTGGCGCTCACTGAGGTCCTTCTAATCAAGGAAATACTTCAAACTATTGTGATTGATATTGACCACGAATTTGCTGCCCACCAAATATTGTCTGAACTTGGTCAAGGCATGAATTATTTCCAACATTTGTTTTTCATAAATGGAGTACAACCTCTCAGGTTGACTAAGATTCTGGCTCTTGAATACAATGGGGTGTCCTCCCTGCATCAAAACTGCACTGATCCCTTCATTGAATGCGTCACACTCTAGTACAAATGGCAAGGTGAAGTCTGGTAGTGCCAACACTAGACAAGTGCCCATGACTTCCTTCATGTGATCAAAGGCTTCCTATGATTTATCGGTCCATATGAAGGCCCCATGCTTGGTAATATTTGTTAGCGGTGCTCGAAGATGAGAAAAACACAGGAAAAACTGCCTGTAACAGCTACACAGCCTGAAGAAGCTCTTCAATTATGTCACATTCCTAGGCGTCAGCCAATCCTGAATGGCCCTGATCTTCTCTTGGTGCACCTGTACCCCCTGTGCAGTGATGATGTGTCCTAATTAAAGCATATCTATCATACTAAACTCGCACTTGGACTCTCTATCTTATAATTAGTGTGCCTTCATGATGCTCAATACCTCATTCAGGTGCCTTGTATTCTCTTTCCATGACCGACTATAGATCAAGATGTCATCAAAGAAACCAAGACTGATTTCCTTAAATGATCCCTGAATATATGGTTCATGCAAGACTGAAATGTAGTTGGTGCATTGGTTATCCCAAATGGCATAACCAAGAACACAAAGTGTCCAAAATGACATCAAAATGTCATCTTCTCTATGTCCTTCTCTCGGATGATGATCTGATGATATCTAGAGCATAAATCAATTTTTGAGAAGAAAACTACCCCATGCAGTTTATCCATAAACCCATCAATGCGTGGGATAGGGTATTGGTTCTTGATGGTTTTCTTGTTCAAGGCTTGGTAATCAATGCACATCCTCATGGTGCCATCCTTCTTCAGAACTAAGACAACTGAAGAAGCAAATGGGTTGCTTCTCAGTCTGATGTGTCCCTGTTACAGGTATGAGATAACTGAGAGGGGGGGGGTGAATCAGTTATTGTAAATTATTAGCAATTTCTCTCATTTTTAACTTCTAATCATTCATCTTAGTGGCAGTAAGTCTTTACTGTAAAAACTAGTGTTATAAACATAAAGCATATAGCATAAAGAACAACAATCACACACACAACATTCATTCACCAGTATGAGACACAGATTTTTCAAGAGGAAACCCAACCAGGGAAAAAACCTCGTCTTCTTAAG
>ML777329.1:1038030-1064177 GCA_009831015.1 Picea engelmannii | reverse complement strand
ATCTACGCATGCCACATCATCTAACGCTGTGTTCCAGCATCTGCGTTCCAGTAGTCGTGTTTCAGCATTCGTGTTCCAGCATTCATGTTCCAACAGTCGTGTTTCAGCATCTACGTTTCAGCATGTTTCACTTTTGTGTTGCAACATCTGTGTTCGCTTCCAACAGTCGTGTTTCAGCATTCGTGTTCCAGCAGTCATGTTTCAGCATCTACGTTTCAGCATTGGTGTTGCAGCATCTGTGTTCGTATAACAGTAACTGTGTGCCAGCATATGCAATTGTGTTTCGGCTTCTATGTTCTAACACTTGTGCGTGCTCCATAACCAACTGATTGTCATTATTGACAACCTTAACCATCTGCGTTAGCTTCTGTGTTCCAGCGCTGTTTCAGCACTCTTTTTCAGCGTCTGTGTTTGCATTTGTGTTGCAGCAGTTCGCATTTGTGTTGCGGCAGTTCACATTTGTGTTGCAGCGTGTTTCAGCATCTGTTCTTCATAAACAATCGATTTCCATCAATGACAACCTTTATCTATGTCATCTTTTGCTGTAGCCATATTTCCAACAGTCCCATCACCAACAATTCCTTGATTGCATTCTCTATATCATCCTTGAACTTCCTAGGATGATGATTGGGGGGGGTGATCATAGGTTTGGCCCCCTCCTCCAACTCAATGGTGTGCTCAGACCCCCTGTTAGGTGGTCTCCCTGGTGGAATTTCCTCAAAGACCTACTGATGTCGTCCCAATAAATTCTTGATCTCTGTATGGTATTGTTGTCGACCTTTTGAATCCTTCTAAGTAGTGATCAAGCATTCTATGACATATGATACCTCCCCATGTCTGAATATCCTCTCCATCCTCTTGGCTGAAAATATCCTGGGTGCTCCTGTCGACATACCTCTTAGAACAACCTTCTTCCCATCCTGATATCTGAATCCCATTTCCAAGGTTTGGTAGTTGGTATTAATTTTACCCAAGGTAATCATCTACTAAAGTCCTAACACCACATTTGTTTCTGATAGGTCAACTACATAAAATGTGTCTCTCACTGTGTAGTTGACTAACTTCATCTCTAAGTTTGTAAATCTGTCTAGAAACTCCACTGTGTGGCCATCTACTATAGCAACATCAAACCCCTCAAACTCCTCTGTCTGAAGTGCCCGTCTCGATACTAGTGAAGTGTCGATGAAGCTGTGGGTGGCCCCACCATCTATCAGGGCAATTTCCAATTGCCCCTGAATAATCCCTCTAACACGGAGCGTATCATACTTGGGAACACCAGAAAGTGTCTCTATGACTCCTCCCTTTGCTTGCTTCCTCCTGTTAGCCTACTCTGGTAGTTGTGGGACTACTGGAGGATGGGCTCTTGCCGGTGTCAGTGATCTATGGGGAGGCTGATCCTCTATTGTTGTAGACTCCTCCTCTGAACTAGTAGATCTACTGTCCTGCTCCTCCTCACTGTCCATGTTGTCTATTTCTACCTCAATATAATGAATCTCTCCCTTGTCCATGCACCTATGGCCTGGGACCCAAGGATCTCTACAGCTGAATCAAATCTTCTTCCTCATAAGCTCTCACCCAGTCTCATCATCCAACTTCTCCTTGCCCTTCCATTCTCTATGGAATGGATTCCTGTCTCGATCCCTCTAAGGAACAAATGGTTTGGAGAAATTTTTAGTCTTTGGCACTAAATCTACCATATCTCAAGTGTGAAGGATGGAGTCTTGCAAAGTGGGAGGCATGTATGCCTTCACCCATCCTATGAAAGGATTTGTGAGTCCTTCTGTGAATAACATGATTAGACCGTGCTCTGATATATCTGTCACTTTCATGGCTACCCACTGAAACTCTATGATGAATGCCTCTGCTGTGCTAGTTTGTCTCAACTAGGATAGATCCCTGAAGTGTATCTTGGGATCCTTCCTATCAAACCTGTCCATGAGACTATATGTAAACTCCCTATAGGAGGTGATGCTACTGTGACCCAATGTCACTAGTCCATGATACCACCACTTGTGTGCCTCACCCTCCAAGTGTAAGGTCGCGAAATGGATGGCCTCTGTCTTGGTCATCTGGTTGAGCTTGTAATATGTGTCTAGCTTATGTACCCAAGCTATGGCAATGTATTTGGACAATCTGTCGAAAGAAGGGATGGCGAGTTTCCCAGCTTTTCGGATGAAATCAAGGTTATGCCCCTGTTTCTTTTGTGGTCCTCCCCTCTAGGACTCTCTAGGGAGGTTCCTGAGTCCGAGTCCATATTACTCGACTAAGGTTATGTCCTGATGGAAGTCATGACCCAATGTTGTGTACTCCATCTTATACTCTGCAATGTTGTCTACATGAGTGGGTGGCCTCTATGCTATCGGTGGTGGTGCTGCTACCGGGGGTGCCCTTTGGAAACTAGGGAACAAGGGTCTGGGAAAGGGTGACTGGGGTCTACTTCTTTCTCCTAAGTTCCCATGTGCTGCATGAAAGACTTGTGTGTCTAGGGTGCCCACTCTAGCCAATCTATCAACCACCTATGCCAAGGACTGAGACATGGTCCGTTGAATAGATAACATATCTTTGATAACCTACATGAAATTTGTCTTTGGATCTACGGGGGCCTTTCCACTGCCCTATGGTTTCTCATATCTTTCTCCTAGCATCCACTTAGCCTCGCGCTCAGCCTCACACTCTACCCTTCTCTCTATTTCTCTATGTGCCTCTTCCTCTTCCTCTGAGCTAGGAGGAAAAGGGGGAAAATTAGGCATATGCCTTCTTTCCTTATGACTGCTGTAAGTGACATATTCGTCACCTATGTGTTCATGAACCTCTGGGTCTTCTGCTGCACTCATTGTATTTAGTCATAGCCTGGAAAGACTAAAGATTTGATGCCACTATAATGTTCCTAACTTGGCTAGTCTAGAAAACACTGCTAATGTGTGTGTAGGATCAAAGGTTTACAACATATAAATGATCATACAGATAATAAACACGACAAAGGACTACAAAGTTTGTATTATGATATCTCTTTGGATTACAAAATGGCCAAATGTAGCTAAATAAACTGACAATACTCGACTAAATCAACAGACAAAGGATCTTAGCTGGAGTACAAATAAGCAACTAAAAGATAACACCTAGAATATGGGAGCACTGCGAAACCAATGGATGCGTTAGGACTATGGCATCTCTGACAGTAACTGTTGGAATTCTGGAAAGTTCAACCTGGCATATATACTTCTTGAAATGGCCTAGAAAGTATTGCAAATGATGCTCCCTACTCTAGTCCTCAGTATTGGTATCTGTCAGACCCCTCTGCTGATGAATCTGGACCTCAGATGGATACCCCTTGGGGAATGCGCCCTTCTTCTTCTAGAAAAAAGAGTCCTAGTGATTCCACCATTGGAATTGAAAGAGATATGTCTGAAAACTACCACCTTGGTATACTAGGAAATGGGTTAGAAGGGTTTCCCTAAATCTAGTCTGATGCTCACTCTGGAACCCCAAATGTGCCTGCCAAAAGTGTCACATGTCCAAGTTTGGAAAATACATCCCAGTTGATTCCTCTATCAGAATATGATGAGGAACTAGGAAAAATATGCATCTTTCCCTCCTCTCAAATGGGTTGGAGGGAAATCTCATAATTCTTGTTGGATGGGATAAGTCGACTAAAAACCCTCTCAGAAGTTGCACCCTCACTCTGGATGAATGTGCCCTTGCTACTGAACACTGTGTAACTGCTGCTGAAGAATGATGGAAGGCCTGATGGATCTTCCAGGTGACTGGGGTGTGTCTCTAAACACCAAAATCAACCAAATGGTGTCTTCCTCCTGGAATCTACTGAACTATCTCTCCTAAGATGCACCTCTTCTCCTCAATGACAAGTCATAATATGCATAATGTTGAATTAGGTCACTGACCCTTCCTTTATACCTTTCCAAAACCCTAAATCATGTTGAAACCCTAATTTAGTGTTGACATCCAAAACCCTAAATCACTGCTGAAACCCTAATTCATTGTTGACTTCTATTTTTAGCTCATAATGACTTAAAAGTGCTTTTAACCCTTTTTAGCTCAATGTCACTTTCTGAATATAACACTTGTGATTGAAGTGACCTCTAGTAACCTTGTTTACCCCTCTTTGACCCTGGCTATAGTCTAATATTGTGGTTTATACCATTAAGCCTCCTCTCTGGAGCTCGTATTTGGAAAGGGACATTACATTTAGTGTTCTCCTCCTCTATCCTGGACTAGATAAGAATATCATCCAAGAAAACAATAATGATTTTTCTAGGTAATCTCTGAACACTCCATTCATTATACACATAAGAGTAGCTAGCACATTTGTTAATCCAAATGGAACCACCACAACCTCATAGCAGCCATACCTTTTCTTGAATGTTGTCTTACTAGTTTCTTCTTCTCTAATTCTCACCTAATGATAACCTGACCTCAGGTCAATCTTGGAAAATATCCTTTCTCCCTTCAGTTGATAAACAATATCATTGATCTATGGTAGAGGGCACTTGTTCTTTAATGTAAACTTATTCATTTGTTTGAAGTCAATACACAACCTCAAAGTTCCCTCACTTTTCTTCTCAAAAAGCATTGGGGAACCCTAGTGTGAGACACTTGGACTTATGTACCCCTTCTTTGTTGGAGATACTTCACACACACCTAGTATTTATTTTTCCTAAGGTTTTCCTTATGTTTATTAGTCATTATTCAGTCTCCTATAGTTTAGGGAGAATAATCATTTTCCTACATTCTAGGAGAATATTCTCTTCAGTTCAAACTTCAATTGGATCAATTGAGTGGAGTCTTAATGCCACATTGGTTCCATCACCATGAAACATTGTGATAATAACTACTAATGGACATTGTCCTTGGGATTATTGCTATTGGGTTATGAAAAGGTACAAATATCCTCCTTATTCCCACAGTTTATGATACAATCTTGATTGACTTTTCTGTTAATTAGGGATAAATAAGATAGAAAATGATTAATATGTCTTCTAGTGATATTATTGAAGTTGTGTTGAATAGATTCTAAAATACGATTGGAACTATTTGATTCTATTATAGGATTGGATAAATGTTGTCAAAACCAAAATAAAAAAGGAGATCTTGAATATGCGTGAGCTATTGGAAGTTAAGGAATTTTGGTGCAAAGCAGTTTTAAAGATGATTTGATTTTCTATATTGTAACTTTATAATAGTAAAGCAATCCTAAGGATATTTCGATCCTCAGGATGGATTGATTTACTCAGATTATTGTATATATAGAGGATAATAGATCCTAAAAGACAATCTAAGAATTGTGTTCAAGTATTCAGACTCAGATTTACACTGTGCAAGTATTTTTTGTGAATGATGTACCAGCTATGAAGTTAATAAAAGCTTTCATCATTGTCACCATTTCTACATACTGAGTTTCTAGTAGAAGTGCTTCTATGGACCAAGGGCCTAGTCTAAAGGAGCTATTGTTTCAGCTGTAATTGTATCAGTCTGATTTATGTTTTGTGATTAAATTCTCTTTCACAGTAGTTAAGATGAATGCATAAGCATGTTAATGATTTCATACTATTTTGCATACATAAGATAGACATTTCTTTTGAGTGTTAGTGATTGTTGATTCCCACTTCCATTACTATAGTTTGATGCTTGATAGTTCCTCACATTTTCATATGCGTTGTTCCTTTTACTTAGATTCACATTTGTTGTTCCTTTCAAATATATTACATTTTCCATTCCTTTTAGTTAAAGTTACAATTGTTGTTCCTTTTCATTTAGTTATATTTGTTGTCCCTTTTGATTAGATTACAATTGTTATTTCTTTCCATTAGAGTAATTTGCTATTTCCTTTCCAACAATTCTATTCATAGTTAATAGTTAATTATGCAAGTCTTTTACTTAGATTCAATCATTTCTTCTTAGTTAAATGAACTCAACAGATTAGCTAGTTTCGTTTCATTTACAACATGTTAGTAATCATATTTCAATTCTGTTAAATAAGATCTTTGTCTTAGAATCTTTAAATGAACATTTGAGGAACTTGATTGTGGATAAACTCATGTTTTCTTTAGCTATGCGATTTTAGCATCTACAAGATATCTGCATAGACTTTGTTGATGTTCTTGAGATAAAATACAAATCCTTGGGTTGATAAATTAATGTTAAACTATGGCTTTTTTTAGGACATATTTAGAGCCCAACATTTTGGCGCCATTGCCGGGGAGAATGTCAAATGTAGCATAGATTATGTCTCTGGAGGATGAGGTATTGAATATGGAAGGTAAGAACCTATGCAGTCAATAAGTAAGATGCTTATGCCAATGCCTACCTCCAGTTGATGCATTAAGAGGTTTCATAGGTGTTTCTTTTTGAATTTTTTTTTGTGTGAAGCGTGTATGACTAAGAAGAAAGATCTTGAAAAACCAAAACCCCCACAAAAAATTACCAAATCCTAGGGCCCAATGCTCCCTGGGAGAAGCACTTTAATAGACGACATCATCTGAAAATCTGAATCTCAAGCTTCGGTTGGCCCTAGGAAAGGATCTACCCAAATCCCTAAGGTAGTAGTCTCACCAACTGAAGCCCATGCTAAGATTCACAACAAAACTGAAGGGACTGAGCAAATCTTTCAGAGCACATATCTTCCACCTCTCAACCCTTTAGAAGAGGAAAATTTTCGTAATCTGGAGGAAGGAGAAGGAGAAACTAGCAGGGTTTCCAAGGCAGACCCATCACCACCCCTAACCCTAAATATCCTATGAAAGAAGAAGGCATACCTGAAATCCCATATATAGGGAGTGCCACCAAATCCCCTAGAGGATCAAATAATAAACCACCTCGAATAGAACACCCAGATCAAGAAATTCCTGAAGATTTTTGGCTCATTTTTTATCAAATGGCACAACCAAATCAACAACATCCCTAGACATCCACATTGGAATATCTGATAGTTGATCCAATTTCCAATGCCCCCATGAAGGCAATCCCCCTACAAAACTTTCCAACCTTCCATGGATTGATATCAGAAGAACCAGAGGCATTCTTATTCACATTTGATGTCCTATGTAGAGGTTATGATTACACCTCTGAACCCAACAAATTAAAATTGTTCCCCTCCAATTTGAAAGGAGAAGCTCTATGCTGGTCTATGGGATTAGGGGGCAGAACTATAAACTCATGGGATGAGATAAAACATGAATTCTTGACAAAATATCAGGATTATTGTAGAACCAGAGACCTAAAAGATGAAATCTTTCAAATGAATGCAAAAGAAAATGAATCATTAGAAGAATATGTTGAGAGATTTCAGTATAATTTACAAAGATCACCCTATGGTACATTACCCAGTGAAGTACTTAAAGTAACTCTGATTAAAGGCATGAAGGATGAATGGGTAGAAACACTAAAACTAATGGGGAAGGGTGACATTTATTAAGAAACTTATGATAACATCATTCAATTGTGTATCAGGTGCTCACGAGGAAGCATGCAGACCAGATCAAGAATGTGGACTTCCCTCACCAGAAATAACAATACTACCAGCAGGGGCATTACGCGAGCTGAAGTTGGTAATCTCTTAGAAAATTTCAAAAAAGATATTCTGATCACTCTAACTACACAATTGGATGTATTGCAAGCCAAGCATAAAAAAACAGAAGAAGAATAGACTTTGGTCATATTTTTCCACAGATGTAGAAGAAAACATGGTTCAAGGGATTGTTCTTTGGATGTGGTTCAGGTTTGCGCTATCTGTGCCAAGGATCACAACATAGAATAATGGCCATCACTCCATGGATTGAAAGCTTTCTTCAGAGAAGCGAAAGAAGAGACATAACCATTATATCTAATGGCTCAACATCGTCAATGGAAGACTCGGCCTCCAAATACACTACAAGACCCTTCCTCTTTCTTTTCCAGACAGTATAATCAACAACAAAATTCTGGTAACGCATGGTAGGGTCAGCCATTTACAAATCAGAATTGGTATCCCCACCAATACCCACCTACAAATCCCACTTGGCCAAACCAGCCTATTGCAAATCTTGTCTGGCAGAATCAACCAACTGCAAATTCTACCTGGCCTAACTTACAATACCCCACCTCATCCTAACAAAACTCAAATAACCCCTACCCTTCACAGTGGCCCAACATGACTACACAAAATCCAAATTGGAAACAGAATTGGCAATGCCCCATGGGGATAGACAATCAACCCATGATGGCCCCTCAAACCCAACCCACATTGAAAGCTCCACTCCAACTACCCCAAACTCTCAAACACAATTGCGCCCCCAACTACCAGCCCAACCTCACCCAAATCATAATAATAGACTGGTTCAACTTGTCCATATTATGGAGAATGGGGAAGGGGAAACCAACTCGATAGGGTGCAATGAACTCCGATTGAGATCAGGGTGTATAATCTCTCCTAAAGAAAATAACATTTCCCAAGAGAAGGAGAATGAAAAAACCCCAGCAATAACACCCTCAACTGTGGTAATAATGGAATAAATCGAGTAGGGGGGAAACACAGTCGAATCATAGGGCCCTGATAAGGATCCAACTCCTTCCCCTCTGTTCCCTGAAAGATCGATGATAGAAAAACTTGTTGTATATCCCAACTTTGACATTGTAGGGGAACTCAAGAATTTATATGTCAAGATTCCTCTCCTGTAGGCCCTACATGATATTCCAATTTATGTGAAAACAATGAAGGAACTATGTGGGAGGAATCCTGTTAGGAAAATAAAAAATTCATCATCAATAGTTCACGTAGTAGGATCCTTGTATGATCTAATTATTGGTAGACAAGAACCAATCAAATATGGAGATCCAGGGAATCCCATAGTAACAATTTAGATCCAAGGTTGTTCTTTTCCAAATACACTAGTTGATTTGGGGGAGGCCATCAATATTATAACTATGGAAACTTGTAATACCCTAGGTTTTGACTCCTTTGAACCCACCCCAATTATGTTACAATTCGCAGATCGATCGATGGTTCGAATAGTTTTCACATTACATGATATAGCAATCTCAGTCGACTCTTGGGAATATCTGGTGGATTTACTCATCATCAACCCAAGAAGTGGGCTTGAAGGGCATCCATTGATACTAGGAAAACCATGGCTCGTATAGGCAATGTGTACATAGGATGACGAATCGGTAATATGGCAATTTATAGAGGAGGTATCACAAATAATCTCATCTTATATTCTCCTTCCAAGCCAAGCCTGACTTTCGTATATCCACAATTGCCACCACCATGATATCCAGAAAAGGATTTACGAGCCCTCTCACATTGGAATAAGCTCTTAGACTCAAGAACTAGCTAGAGGATGACATAATCAATGGGTTTATTAATAGCCCAGCCACCATGGGTAACCCAACATATCAGTTTCTCCAAGTTGTTATAGACTGTGAAGCACAGGGAGACCCATTGGAAGATTTAATGGAACAACAAATCCCAAATACAACTGTTCATAATAGAAAATCCATTGAGATTGCACCAGGGAGGTCTTTGAACATCAATGCCAACTTAGATGAGCAACAACAATGAAATCTAATTCAAGTCCTCTCTAAATACCAACAAGATTTTTCCTGGGAGTATTATTATATGAAAGGTATTGATCCACAATTGTGCACACACCACATTTATATTGAGAAAGATGCCCGACCTATCCGATAGTCGTAGAGAAGACTGAATCCCCATCTCAGGGATATTGTTAAAGAAGAATTACAAAATTTGTTGGATGTAGATTTTATATATCCTATCTTAGATAGCCGGTGGGTTTCCCCATTAGTGATCGTCCCCAAGAAAAATGGGAAATGGAAAATTTGTGTTGACTAGAGGGAGCTTAACAAAGCCACTCAAAAGGACCACTTCCCCTTACCTTTCATTGATCAGGTCTTGGATTCTTTGGCAGGAAATAAATTCTTTTCTTTCCTAGATGGTTTTAGTGGCTACAATCAGATCTAGATTGCCCCAGAAGATCAAGTTAAAACTACATTTACATGCCACTGGGGTACCTTTGCATACAGAGTATTTCCCTTTGGACTATATAACACTCCAACCACATTCCAAAGGGCCATTCTGAGCATATTCAATGATCTGATTAGTGAAGGGCTTGAAGTTTACATGGATGATTTCACTCCTTATGGCGACGACTTTGATCAAGCACTGAATAATATGGAGAAGGTACTAGAATGGTGCATTGCTACCAGGTTATGCTTAAGCCATGAAAAATGTCATATGATGGTGACAAAAGGTGTGGTACTAGGACATTATATTTTTGCAGATGGAATTAGAGTAGATCCAACAAAAATAGAGGTAATCCTTAATCTATCTACACCACACACACAAAATGAGGTTTGTAGTTTCCTTGGCGCTTCTCGATACTATCATAGATTTATGGAAAATTTTCAAGAACCGTTGCACCTTTACATTCTTTGACTGGTAATGTGGAGTTCTAGTGGTCTGACAAGTGTGATGTGGCATTTGCATGACTCAAGAAGCTGATATCGACAACTCCGGTGTTGAGGGGAACAAATTGGAAAATACCATTTCACATCTCTACCGATGCATCATATATTGCTATAGGAACTGTCCTTGGATAAGAAGAAGACAAGAAACCCTACGTTATTTATTTCATTAGAAAGAATATTTCTCCAGCTAAACTTAATTATACAGTAACAGAAAAAGATTTTTTAGTTGTTATACATGCCAACAATAAATTTTGTCATTATATAACAAGCTACCCAGTTTTTATGTACATTGATCATTCTGCTATTATATATCTAGCTAATAAACCAATTACTAATGGATGGGTCACTCGGTGGTTATTACTATTGCAGTAATTTGACATCACCATCAAAGATCGACCCAGAAGAGAAAATCTTATCCTAGACTTCTTGTCCTGCATACGTAAAACATATGATTGCTTAACAATTGAAGATCAATTCCCAGATGAGCATCTGTTTGTTGTTACTACAAATCCACCTAGGTACGCTGATGTGGAAAATTATCTGGCAGTAGGAATATTATTAGCACATCTATCATCAAGGGAAAGAAAACTGATCATCCAACGTAGTGCACGATTTTCTTGGATCAGTGGATATATCTTCCACACAAGAGATGATCTCCATATCCGCAGATGTGTACGAGATGAAAAAATCTATGACATAATGAAGGCAGGACATAACAAGCCCTGTGGTGGGCATTTTTCAGACTGTAGGACTGGACACAAATTTTACATATGGGATACTATTGGCCCTCAATATTCAAATATGCGAAGAAATATGTCCAGACATGCGACAGTTGTCAATAGATGGGAAAACCAGGTCAGGCTGATGACATTCCCTTGAAAGCACAAGTAGTCACAGAACCATTTGAAAGATATGCACTAGACTTTGTTGGACCCTTCAATCCAAAGTCAAATAAGAAGGTCTATATTCTGGTGGCAACAAACTACATGACCAAATGGGTAGAGGTAGAATCCCTACCAAATGAAACAGAAGAGGTAGTCATCAAATTTATTTTCAAATTATTTGTACATCATGAACTAACCAAGGAAGTAATCACTAATGGGGGGTCACAATTTACATCCCATAGAATCACCACCACCCTGGAAAATTATCATATTAAGCACAGAGTTACTTCTCCATACCACCCACAAGGAAAAAGGCAAGTAGAAAGCACAAATAAGGTCCTGGAGGCAATCCTGAAAAATATTTTCTCAACAAGCCGACATAATTGGGCTACTGATCTACCAAATTCCTTATGGGATTGTCACACAACATGGTGTAACACCACTAGATAGTCTCCTTGTCACCTAGTCTATGGTAAAGAACCCATATTGCTAATCGATTTTGAGATTAAGACCCTAAGGATGGCCCAGGAAATTGGACTGGATCTAACATACACACATAAACAATGCCTTCAACGACTGAATGAATTAGATGAAGCATGCCTATCTATTGTGGAGTGCACAAATTTTATTCAACAACATAGAGCGACCTCACATGACAATCATATTAAGAAGAAATCATTCAAGAAGGGTGATTGGGCGCTTCTCTATGACTCCAGATTCTAGGGTTTTTTGGGAAAATTATAGACACTGTGGCTGGGACCATATGAAATTGATGAAGTCCATGATAATGGAATGGTCACTTTAAGCACCATCAATGGGTCTGGATCTCCATTTCTGGTTAGTGGACACCGGCTATGACTTTACCATCAACCGCCTTCAATAGAATCTTTCCACCAGGATATAAGTAAAGACCCTACTGTTCTGATTTTGGCTGGCTGGGAAGGTAACCCAGCCACTCCAACTTCATAAATGATGAATTCTATTACAATGTACATACTTTATATAGTTATTTTTTTTAGATCTAATTGAGTTATTAGTTTTTCTTTATTTTTCATTTTATGAAAGTCACTTGAGAAAATAAGAACTAGGGAAGATAACACAATTAGTACTCTTTTCTGTTTTGCACTCTTGCTTTATCTTATCACGCAGACCCTGTCTTTCATAAAAAAAAAATGAATATATCATGCTCCGCAACAGTAATCGGGCAACCATAATGAAATAATGAAATAAACTAACCCATAATAATTGAATGAATTTAGTTGATGACTAATCAACCTTAGATTCAACAAAAGAAAAAAATATATTTCCATGGGGAAGTTTCCAAAATTATCCATTGAGATGTTTAAAAATTAACAAATGTCATTCATTTGAAAGGAACAATTGTTGTTCCTTCACGTAATTGTTGTTCCTTCGCGCGATTGTTGTTCCTTCATGCGATTGTTGTTCATTTGGGTATCATTGTTGTTCATTTGAAAGGAAAAAATGTTGTTCCCTTCGGGCAACCTGTTGTTCCTTTGAAAGGAACAACTACTACTCCTTCTGCGTTCCTCATTGTTGTTCCTTTATGTCATTGCTGTTAAAACGCTATCCATTCCTTTGGGGTACGACTTTCACTAAATAATTTTCACTATCACTATTTCTAATTGGCATCATAACGATCTATCATTATTTCGTGGAATATCTCTCATACCTTATCAAATTGTTTTTGAATTAATTTCTTTGAAATATCTTAAAACTTGTTCATAACCAGTAACCACCATAATTCGTTTCCTTTCCCTATATTTATACAATATACTTGAATGATAATTCTCCCTCATATTATAATAAGGAGTATTAAGCACACTTTTACTTGTCATCTTTACACTTCTTTACGCCATCCCTTACTCTTAAGGAGTAGCTGAGCCCGCCTTAATAGAGTCCTAAAAAAAAAAAAAAAGAAAAAAAAAAAAAGTATAAACTTCTCCCACAAAGAATAGGGGGTCTCATCACAAGCCAACCTACCATGATCATAGGATAATAACATAAGTGGCATTCCCACTATTGTTACGACACCATGGCAATGGCTCTGAATTTTTTTCTGACAAAGGACAAGGAGTCTCATCACGAGATGTCTTTTTCACTTAAGTTACAATCTAGTGAGTGGCATTATCATCATCTAGCTACCAAACCAGGATAGTAGTCTTGTCGGGAAAAGATGATTTAAATATTTATTAAGGATACATGCTCATCTATGGGTTAAAAGGAAACCCTGTTGAGGCTATGGACGCCTATTGGTAGCAGTGGCTCTTCTTGTGGTATGGAAGTTTACCTTAAAAACACCAAGTTTATGTGTGTCTCTAGATTTCCTTTACTCAATAAACAGGGCTATCATTTTGGTTATATTCAATAAACACGGGAAAATTAACAACATTATGATATGTGGAATATTTTAAAAAATAAACAGATTTAATTTATTCGGTTTATTTATCCTTGAAACATTTTTGAGTATAGGTATAAACAAATTCGAATTTCCCACAAGAAATGGACTATTGTTAATATGCTTTTTGAAAATTGTACATGATTGGTCCCCATCGGTAGCGGAAGTGCAATTATTACCTCTCAGCTGAAATACCTACACTCATTACTTTCACCTACGCTGGCGATTGAGTTCAACCTCTACAATATTGATGGGAGTGGATGTTTGACATGTTTTCCGATAAGATTGTAATGATTGTAATAAATGGAAAACCCACATTTTTATACACTTGCCATTCTCTGACATTTTCTATTTTTGGTAATATTTCCTCCAAGCTAGTCTAACCAAGTTTTCAACCAGGAACGATAATCATTCTCATTTTCTCACAGAACGATGGGTGGCTGAAGTGTACTTAGGGAACCAACATTACTACAGGTAACTGAGTAGGCTAGAGAAGTTCTACATCACCCGGAGTGGAAAGAGTATTTCAATCGGTTGCAAGGCTATGATATGAACATCACGCTTGAATTCTTTTAGAATTTGCAGGGTCAAATCTCCATGGTTCGAGATATATGAATTCCAGTTACTCCATAAATTGTAGCAGCGGTTATGGGTCTCCCTAACTCAGGCATTGAGTGGACAAGAAGATATACAATTCTCAAAGAAGCTGTAGAATCATTCATAGACCCTAGAGAGGAATTGGATAAAAAAGGAAAGGGGTTTAACCCCAGCACCCTCAATGAACCATGGAAAAAAATGGAAGGAGTAATTCATAGGTACATCACCTGTGATGGGTGATATGATGTAATCTGACCATGCCACATCAAAATTCTAGTGGCACTTCAACAAATTTTAGCAATCAATCTACCTTTTTTCCTAAATGCCATGTTACATGAGGTTGCCGTCAGAACATAGAAGTCCAAGGATCTTGTTACTATCATCAACCACCATGGATTAGTTAAACTGATAGTAAGTAAGGCCCTAAGTCAACCACAATTAACCTGGGGTGATCTTATTGGGACCAATAGACCTTTGGAACTGGAACAACCTGAATTTTACCATGAAAATCCATCATAGGAAATTGAAGAGATACAGGAAGGGGAGACCACTACCCAAACAAAAGTTCCACCTCCTCAACCCAAAGTTGAGGCAGACCTTGTCCAAATTACAGAGGCTTATACCTCACAGACAGAGGCTCAGACCTCACAGATAGAGGTTTAGACCTCACAGACAAAGGCTCAAACCTCATAGACAAAATCTTAGACCTCACAAGTAGGGGCACTAACCAGAAAGAGAAAAAGAGCAACGGTTTCTGCTAAATCCCCCATTGAGAGAACAAGGAGAAGAATATGGACAAGAAACCCTGAATAAATTCATGACACAACAAAACATCTTGAAGAAATTCAGGACATAATAGAGCATTCCTTACAAGAAAATGTCCAGGATATTGAGCACATAGAACAATCTTCACAGGGAAATAGTCAAGAATAGACCCAACCAGTATTAGAGCATATGACAGAACAATTTTTGAAAATCTATGAGGTATAAAGAGCTCAAGTTTTACAAAGTTTAGGGGCCTCAATTGACATAGATAAATCAAAAGAATATCAAGAATGAGCCTCTTCTTCAAATCATGTTGAAAACTTCCCTAATATTGAAATGTCATTCCCAAGGCACACAACACATGAAGAACCTCACCCTGAAGCAAGAAGTCCTCTTGAACAGACATAGCACTTGGAAGGAACAAAAGAAAATCTACCTACTGATAAGAATGAAGAAGACCTTGAGACCCCTCACAAACAGAAAACGTGCAAAATCCATAAGAGAATTAGAAAGATGAAAAAGGAGAACAAGTTGTTAAAGAGAAAGGCTAGAAAAGTTGAAGCATTAAGACTAAAGGTTGGAAAACTCAGAGAAATTATTAAAGAATTAAGAAAGAAACTAGAACAAGCAGATAAGGCCCACCAAAGAAAGAAAAACAAAAGGCCCAGAATGCAAAGAAGAAACCCTCTCCCAAAAAGAGCAGTCACTACAAACTCTATGGGAATACAAACAGACCCTGAAGAAATAACAATAGAGGATGCAGTAGGTCAGCATGAGGAAGTAATTCCTTTGGAAACAATTGATGTTGAGGTACAAACATATACCCTAGTCTCATAGGGAATAGCTCAATCCCTCGAGCAGGATGCCACCATTAGGAGATTGGAGGAATAATTGATGCAGTCCCAACAAATATTGATTCAAAATAGAAATGGATTGATGACTATGGCAGAACATCAAGCATCTCAATATCAAGAGCAGAGTGCCATCATTGGTAGACCGGAAGCAGAGGTTATACAATCCCAAAAAAAATTAAATCAGTCCATAGATGAGATGGGTGCTATGGAAGAATATCAAGCATCTCACTCTCGAGAATAGGATGCTATTATTGGTAGGCTAAAGGAAAAAATGGTACACACACAACAAGCATTGACTCAATCCAGAGATGAAATGATCACTATGGATGAACAACAAAAAGTTGTTAAACAAATTAAGGTTATGTCAGCAACAGAAAGTGAAACTTATGCTGAGCTCACCAGAGCCCAAGGGAAGGTTAATAAAATACAAAGCCAATTTGAAAAAGCTTTGGAGCAAATCAAGGAGATTTTTGATGTTTACTCTGGTGCAATCAATTGTAGAGCCCCTGCCACCAATTATACCCTATTCTTTATGGAACATTACCTGTTGCTAAGGGTAAAATCCATCAAAGTAGGTAAGGCAATTATATTTTCCATTGTCCCTGAGTTCATTTCATGTTTTAGAGAAAAAGATGAGAAGGTACACTACTTTCTATGTGAATTATACTTCCATAATTTCATTTTGGAAGATGACAAGAAAAATAACCTTGGTCCCTTTATTGGAGACATTTAGTTCTAAGTATTCTTGTCCTTCAATTAGAACCAAGTCAGATGGGGCAAAGCCCATAAGAATTTTATAAAGAGGGAAACAAGGTTAGATCTCTGGATCAGAGGAGAGCCCCTAAAGTCCTTTCTAGCCATTATGTGACATAGAACCTTTATGAAAAGGGAGGGGATCATAGACACTCTATCCCCCATCCATAAACATGTTATCTGTTTAGGTACAATATAATTTAGCGAAATCAAAGAAGAATCCCTTGCTGCTTTTAAGGTGAGATGGGATGCATCCTCTGATGAAGTCAAAATTAGGGAACCCTTTAGGTTCAGGAATTTCTTTGCAGCTACCTACAGAGTGGAAAGGTATTCTAGACTGCTCTTAGAGGAAGGACCTACTTGGATTGGGTGTAGGTATAATCCTCCTATCCTTTGTTTTCCTCCAAAAATTTACCGGAAGGATTGTCAAATTAACAAGAAAATGGAGGATGCTACTTTTGAAGAGCTCAAAAGAAGTAATGGGTTCAAGAGACCTGGTGAGCCAACTTTCCATTCTTACAACATCATTTCTTTACATGTAATATCTCAGCTTGCATGAGGACATGCAAGAAGATAAGATGGGGGGTATGTTGGGTTATGAAAAAGGTACAAATATCCTCCTTATTCCCACAGTTCATGATACAATCTTGATTGACTTTTCTATTAATTAGGGATAAATAGGACAAAAAATGATTAATATGTATTCTAGTGATATTATTGAAGTTATGTTGAATAGATTCTAAAATATGATTGTAATTGTTTGATTCAGTTACAGGATTGGATAAATATTTTCAAAACCGAAATAACAAAGGAGATCTTGAAGATGCGTGAGCTATTGGAAGTTAAGGACTTTTGGCACAAAGCAGTTTTAAAGATGATTTAATTTTATATATTGTAACTTTATAATAGTAGAGAAATATCGAGGATCTTCTGATCCTCAGGATGGCTTGATTTACTCAGATTATTGTATATATAGAGGATAATAGATCCTAAAAGACAATCTAAGAATTGTGTTGAAGTATTCAGACTCAGAGTTACTTTGCGCAAGAACTTTTTGTGAATGATGTACCAGGTATGAAGTTAATAAAAGCCTTGATCATTTTCACCATTTCTACATACTGAGTTTCTAGTAGTAGTGCTTCTACAAACCAAGGGCCTAGTCTAAAAGAGCTAATGTTTCAACTATAATTGTATCAGTCTGATTTATGTTTTGTGATTCAATTCTCTTTCACAATGGTTAAGATGAATGCATAAGCGTGCTAATGATTTCATATTGTTTTGCATATAAAAGATAGACATTTATTTTGAGTGTTAATGATTGTTGATTCCAACTGCCATTACTGTAGTTTGTTGCTTGATAGTTCCTCACATTTTCGTATGCGTTGTTCCTTTTACTTAGATTCACATTTGTGGTTCCTTTCAAATAGATTACATTTGTCATTCCTTTTAGTTAAAGTTACAATTTTTGTTCCTTTCCGTTCAATTATATTTGTTGTCCCTTTTGATTAGATTACAATTGTTGTTTCTTTCCATTAGAGTAACTCGTTATTTCCTTTCCAACAATTCGATTCATAGCTCACAGTTAATTCTACAAGTCTTTTACTTAGATTCAATCGTTGCTTCTTAGTTAAATGAATTCAACGGATTAACTAGTTCCTTTTCATTTACAACATGTTAGTAATCAGATTTCAATTCTATTAAATAAGATCTTGGTATTAGTGTAAGTTCTAACATTGTACAATATCTACTGCAAACTGATATTCAGAAAAGAACAGAAAAGATACAATGGTAAATACAAACATTACTCAGAGATTTTTCACCTAGAAACCCAAACCGGGAAAACCAGCATATATTATATTCATACATTGTGTTACATTGTTTACAATACAATATACATATAGGAGCCAGCGGCATCCAAAACCCTAACCCAATGACCTGGATTAGTTCAAAACCGTAATTCCTTAACCGGAAATAGAAAACCATCGGCAAAAGACCATGTGCCGAAAAACCACCTAATATCATGTGGTCCTGGTAATATGTCGTCCCAGAAATATGTTGTCCCGGAAATATGTCGGCCCGACGGAAATATGTCGGCCCGAATTTTTTTTTTCAAGGGTGTTGCCCCTGAACCCCCACGCGGGGGGCTCCTCCCCCATGCACCCCCCGAGGGGGGGCCTGGCGGCCCCCCCTCTAACCCCCCTGTGTGCCCGACACAGGCACTCATACACTCTGTCTCATGCACAGAATATAACACATACCCAACAATTAGAATCTTTAAATGAACATTTGAGGAACTTTATTCTGGATAAACTCAAGTTTGCTTTAGCTACACGATTTTAGCCTCTACAATCTATCTTCATAGACTTTGTTGATGTTCTTGAGATAAAAGATGAATCCTCAGGTGTTATTGGGAAAAATACCCTACGAACTAGCAAACTAGGGTCAGACTTGCATGCGGATTTTGACCGTAAAGAAATTACTTTTTAACCTACAACCCAAAACTTAAACCCCTCTTTCACAACACATGCATGGAGAATGACTACTAACCTTGTCATCGACGTTCGATTTAGATCCTCCGTTGCACTTTGTCCACTTGCTTGCACTGCTCCTTCCAAAGATGACCTGCAATCAAGACAAACAACTATGCATGCATGCTACTTCTCTACTTGAGGGTTAGAAATTAAGCATAAATTAACCAAACCATAGATAACTCATGCATTGGGATGGGAAAAGTGTTCTTTTATTATTTGAAAAATGAATCAACTTACAATCGAAGTCGAGACGGGCCACCACTCCTTGATCCTAATCCTAGGATCCTCCTCTTCTGTCCTCCAACTACTTTGCGTTAAATCTCCTTTGGCATGAGGAAAGGCTAAAGGGTTGGGACAATGGATTGCATAAATGGGCAGATTTTCTTCGCTATATTGTTTCCTCTTTCAAATGGTACCCCTACCCCTTCTTTTATAGGCTAGAAGGAACTAGGGTTTTGGACTAACCATCGGCCATGCATGGTCGGGAGTTTCAGTTAATTGACCCATAGATTTTTGTTCCATCCGCAACTTTCCTTTTTTTCGTGCTTTGTTAGGTGCACGTGGGCTGTAGTGAGCCAGCCAGCGTGCACACACATGCAGTAATGGGTTAGGGCCCATGGGCCTTGACACAAGAGGATTTCCAAAGAGTTGTTCCGAAGATGTTTTGGCAATGAAGGGATATGAGTTGGCTTGATGCCAGGTAAGCATGTGAGGTGAAATTTAGGGTTATAACATATGCCCCCTAATGTGTGAGGTCAAAAGAGCATCTGATGGGTGAAATACATTACCAATTTTTTACCAATCTTTACTGATGTGCTGAATGAGTGAGCCCAAGGATCAGGAACTAGGAGGTGCCATCTACAAAATAACAAATGTCTCATCGAGGCGGGCATACCCATGCTCGAGATAAAATAGAACCATGGCTACCAATCAAATACATTGTATATCCATGTCAAATAACTATAAAGAGTAGCCGTGAATAATACACAATGGAGCTACATCTCAAAATCAGAAAGATATACATATAGAGTACCCATCTTCTAGAAGCTGATTTGGCCTGATGGTTGTACTTAAGAGCTCGAGAAAAAACTTCAAAATCTTCTAAAACTTGAGTAGGAGTGTAATATGAGTGTATGACTGCACTACCCAGAGGTCTTCGATGGCTCATCGGTTATGGACTTGATAATATTGATGATCGGACTAAAGGCTTCAGTGATTTCGAGCAAGGACTTGATTGGATGTTCGGGATGGCCAGGTATGCTGACAAGAGACATATTGTAGACGGGCCCACTTAGGCTTAGTGTCAAACTTCCCTTGGACAATAGCACGACAAGTGATAAGACTCAGGCAACATACATGTTAATCATAAGTCTATGAAGTAGGAGGCGACGCAAACTCTCCATATGTTTGGAAGAGTAACCAAACGGTGGAGGACACAACTATATATAGCAAGAAAATCTTCCTAAGGTCATACTACATCCCATAGTCTGATGATGAAACATACAGATGTGCTTTATCCAAGGGAAACTCAGTATGATGCCAATAAAGAAAATACTTTTCCCATCCTCTTTTTGGGGTATATTTGATTTTTTTGTTCTTTTTGATAATTTTTGAAAAAGAATAAAGGAATATTACGTTACAATGGAGGAACGAGTACTGCAAACATATAAGCTCGAGGCACAAGGACAAGACTGATGTTCTAGTAAAATAATACTCGGGAAAAATCCTCTGGCGGCCAAAGGTGTTAAGACGCAGAAGAAAACTGTCACAAGGCTGGTGGATAAGGTATGCAAATGAGGTTGATAGAACACACAATGGTAACGTCCTTTGATGTAAGTTTAAAGAGCCCAGAGAAGGTAAGCTTGGTGGTTTTTCATGTTTAGAGAGTCTGAAAAAGCATAAAAGGAGACTCCGCTGGGGTACCTTTTTCGACAATAGTCTAGTCGATTCAAAAAAGGGATAAAGTAGCACCGATTAGACGTCAATTCAAAACCATTTTAATGAGTGTGACAAGGACGAGATCACTCGGCTATTTTTTCACTTTTATGGAGTCTAAAAAAATCTTAACTATAGACTCCGTCAGGAATATTCTTCTGGACCAATTTAAAGAGTGTGAAAGAATAAGGTCACTCGGCAATCTTTTCAATTTTAGAGAGTCTGAAAAGAGCTTAACTATGGACTCCGTGGGGGTTTCTTTTTCGTAAATTTAGTCCCTCGGGCCCAAAAAAGGAATAAAATTATACCTGAGAATACTCTTCTAAAGAATGGGAATTCGATAGAGTATACCTTTGTTTGTACAGTTGACTGTCCGGACCGAAAAAGGGGTAAACTACCGACAGAAAGATGTGACTTCAAATTTTAGTTTAACGAGCGTGAAAGGTCACAAGATTGCTCGACAATCTTTTCATTTTTAGAGGGTCTGAAAAGGGATTAAAAGGAGACCCGTTATGTTTTGGGAGTCCTGAGGGTGAAACAAAGAGTGAAAAAGACCCATGCAAATGAGGCTCAAACTCATATTCAGGAAAGACTATACGGACTCCCGAGCCTACATTGTTTTTGGAAATGGCATGTACACCATAATGCAACTAGGACCTACCTAGGGCATCCATGTTCGGGTAAGCTCTACCACCAAGTTGCGACACTTCTAGAGAAGATATGACGGTTCTGTGTCACAACCTGATGGGATCGATCCTATAGAATAAAAAAAAAGGCAACGAGATGCAAAAGTTGGGGTGATATCCTAACCTATATGCTCAAGTTGATTTTTGAAAAAAAAAAAAAACTTTTATGGACCGTCAATGTTTTTTTGAAACTCAAAAATAGTTGTCCCAATACCTGATCAAATCCCTCCCATATAACTCCTAAATCACTCTAAATGGTTTTTGGTATAAAGAAACTGATAAGGGGGGCCAAAAAAGTGACAAAAAGAGGCCAAAAAGTCTATAAATAGAAGCTGGCAGCTCATTATCACCATTGTTGATTTGGAAATTGACTCTGGAGCCAAAAGACCCCCTTTGCCAAAGATAGTGATTCCGGGAGCTATAGTGGATGAAACGAACTTATTCTTGGACCAAGTAAGTACAAACTCCATTATCTAGCTAGTCAATACTTCATTTTAGTCATTTAAGTTATTTTTTGGGTGGGCGTCGACCTTAAAAAGGTCGGCTCTAGGTACACGCGTGCAGAGTAAAGCCTGCACGCATGTACACGTGACTGTCACCTCTATAGACCGCGTGTACCCTCCCCTATTGATGAAAAAACAAATTAAAAGAAGTATTGACCCTCCTTTACCTTGTTGTGTTGGCAGGATGTATGTCTAGTGGAGGGAAAGGGAGCAGGAGGCAATCGATGAGTTGGTTGCTGCAGATCCGAATGTTGTGGCCATGTTAATGCAATGCGGTTTGCTCAAATTCTTTTTATGTCCGTTTATGCATGCGCAACCAAGGCTACTGAACGCCTTGATTGATTACTGACATCCTGATGCAGAGGCATTTATGCTAGAGGGGCAATCATTGGTGCCCACCACCGAGGACATTTACTTTCTGACTGGCCTCTCAAGGAGAGGGGAACCAGTCAACTTCTAGACTTTTCCTGTGGGGCCGAGCAAGATCTCAGAGTTGAGAGATGAGTACTGTGAGGCTAGGACCGAATGTACAGGTTCCCAGGTACCCATTAGCAAGATTAGCAACTTAGCACTATAGACTATCTTGTTACTTATTGGGTGGATTACCGACTCAACAACCGTGCATCAGGCTTCGCGTGCACATATGAACTGTGCTATCCAGTGCATGAATGCACAAATTTTTGATTGGAGTACCACACTGCTAGAGTGTATGAAGAGGCAATTGACAGATTGTCGACAGCGGACATAGAGGAACTTTGGGTTCGGGACTATCTTGTGTTCGTTCTTTTTCGAGAAAGTTTCATGTTTCAGTCCTCGGGTTGTAGTACGAGGACATCTGGCCTCTTTCCCTGCAGTGTGTAGATGGGCAGTGTTACTTCTGCGATAGGGCCGTGGAAGGACCGTTGAGGCCTTCGACGATAACTTTTTTTCTTAGTTGTCATGACAGATCCTTGCTATCGAGGACTACTCGTATGCAGGGATAGACTTCTCTAGAGATCCAGAGATACTCGTGCCTCCTAGTGAGGAGCGAGGGGAGATGGGTAAGTCTCCTCCTTTGTAGTTTTGTTGTTTGCTTATGTAATTTTTATGTCTTTTTGTTATATATATCCATTTTTGTATGCTAGAGTATTTGACAGATACGTTTTTTGTATGCAGATGTGGGACCCGTGCGACCTGCCGACTATGCACGGAACATGTGTCGTCCACGGCCAGAGGCCGCGGCTGCCACCGCTGGGGGAGTAGCAGTAGCAGGGAACCTTCTAGCCGAAGAGGCCAACAGGGTCCTTAGATGAGTTGAGAGGAACTTCACTGCACTCAGTCGCACAGTCCCGATGGCAGAGATAGAGGACCTACCGCCATCCATGCAACCTTATGTTGTGGGGGCACCTCGGACATGGGTCCGTTTGTTTAGGCATTTAGCCCATGTTGTAGATGATTATAACAGGGCCCATAGGCCCCGAAAAGACTTCAGACTTTTTTATGTGCCACGAGCACCTTGTTATATATATTTTTTGAGGGCATAAGCCCGATGACTTGTTACTATTCCTGTTTTTGAGGCGCTTTCATCCATCTATGTACTCTAGTGATTTTATGATGTTTATATATGGTTTTTATATTTTTTGTGTCTTATGGATTATGTGTGCAAAAATGTATTTACATGTTTATGTCCATGGTATTTTTATATGTGGGAAAGATGCCAATCTAAAATTTGATTAGCTAGAGTATCTGTGATTTGGTTTAATCTCCTAGAAACATGAAAACATGTAATATAATCAAAGTTGTGTTCTAAGAGACGTACCCTAAGGAATCGTCAGTGTAAAGTTGGATCATGAACCCGGTATATTCTATTTAGCTACGACACAACTAGTTGAGCGTCTAGATAGACCCAGAGATGAGAGATACCCAATGATAAGGCGTCACAAAGCAACTCAATAATTGCACTATACTCAATGACATTATTTGTGGTGTCACCTAAGCATATACCTCCAGAAGATAACAACTAACCCTGTGGTGTAAAGATTACCAAAGCTGCGGAGGCAAGCCTCCGTGTGTGTCAACTAGCACCGTCTGCATACCCAACGAACACCTCGGACTCACTTGACATATGCCATATTGATGGAAGATAACATCAATGACACTTCCATAACACTTTTAAAAGAAAGGTAAAAAAGTAATAGTACAAAGACTATACATATGTTACAGAAATTTACCCACAACTACCTATCTATGAGTAATACTTCTTGAGCTAGAGCCCATTTCTAGGCTCCGCCAACGCATTCCCTTCAAAATCAACCAAACAATAAGTGCCCTTTTTTAATACCTCCTTTATAATGAAGGGTCCTAACCACATGGGTTTAAACTTTCCTACCCCCAGGGGGTCCTTGTCTTGGTCATAGACCAGGACAAGGTCGCCCTTAGAAAAAATCTGAGGATGAAAGGACCTATCATATTGACACTTGACCTTATGTTTATGAGCCTCGTTGGCCAGGGCCACGTCACAACGCTACTCATCAAGCTGTTCAAGGTGAACTAACCGTTCTTCAAGTGGAGAAGTGTCTGGCAATAACTATACTGCCAATTTCAGAGAGGGAATTTGACATTCGATGGGCAAGACTACCTCCAGCCCGTAAATGAGTTGGAAAGGTGAGAAACTGATTGTAGTCTTAAAAGATGTTCGGTAAGCCCATAATGCCGAGTATAAAATCAAATGCCAATTTGACTTGGCTGAGTTGATAGTGCGCTATAGAATCGTCTTAAGAGTTTTGTTTACAACTTCCTCCTGCCCATTGGCTTGGGGGTAGTAAGGTGATGAATGTTCCTGCTGTAACCCAAGCTTTGATGTTAAGTCGGTCATCATTTGGTTTTGAAAGTGACTGCCATGGTCAGTGACAATCTCTCTTGGGATGATAAACCTTGCTATGATTTGATTGAATAAGAAGAGAGCTATAGTCTCTCCATCATATTTAAACATTGGCATAGCCTCGACCCACTTAGTGAAGTAGTCAACAGCTACGATGATATAGTATTTCCCCCTTTCTAATGTGGGATTGCATGTAGTGTAATCAATCCCCCACTTAGTGAAGGGACCAACTGTGATGACAGGAAACATAGGAGCAGGATGTGCCCTCATCTTCCGAGAGAAGATTTGGCACGGATGACACTTCTTGAACAATTCTATACAATGTTTGATAAGTGTGGGCCAGAAGTAACCGTCTCGTAAAATCTTTTGGTCTATTGCCAACCCAGATAAATGACTACCACACACTCCAGTATGGCAATCGATGAGCACTATGATGGCCTCCTCATGAGTGAGACATCGACGCAAGATGCAATCTACACCTCTCCGATACAACGTATCATCGAGTATGAGATAATTCTTAGCGTGATGGCATATCTGTCGACGCTCATCACGAGAAGCAGAGGTGGGGCACTTCAAAGTATGGAGATATATAAGTATATCTCCATACCAGGGGTCTGAAGATTCAATCAAAAACATATCCTCCTGGATAGGAGATTCCTCAGGCACAACGTCACCTGACTCAATCGGAAGTTTCGAAATAAGTTCTGCAAAGACCAATGACTTCTTAGACTTTAATGAAACGAAGTCTAAGTCAAATTCTTGGAGGATGACCATCCACCTACTAATTTTTCCACCTATAACTCGTCATGTCAACATGTACTGGAATGGATTCACGATAGCAATGACGGTGGTCTTGTGAAACAGAACATAGTGACGGAACC
>ML777329.1:970388-1021761 GCA_009831015.1 Picea engelmannii | reverse complement strand
TTTAATTATTTTAGCCAACTTTGTATAGTTTTGGCCCTTTTGATGTGCTGTGGAGTTAATCTTTGTGCCATGGATGATGGTTTTTCTGTGTTGATGATGTTGAGTTCTTGTCGCCCTGTGCGGACGAAATTTCAGTGATAACACTTAGCTTGTGCTGAACCAACAATACCATCGGCATGTGGTCCAGCTCTCTGTCTAGTTTTATCTAGTATCGATCATGGTGCATCCGGTAGGATGTTGTATAATAAATGAGACTGAGAATAGATGAGCCCAAACTGTTGAGCCCTCATGATGGCATCTTATTTGGAGAAAACTTCAGAAGTTGTGACGTCTTTGGATAAATACGGGACCAAAGACTTAGGGAACCACTCAAGCAGGAATGCTGGTGGGACTGGTACTTTGATTAGATTCTTCCGGTGTCTCCATTCTCAGATATGATCAGAGATATGGTCCACTGTTGTTTGTTCAAAATTGGCGAGCAACTCTGTGCTAGCATCGTATCTCACAGGTAGTTGGAAATGGTTAAGGAAGGCCATCGCTAGTTCACCAAAAGAAGAGTATCTTGAGCGATCGAGCTTGATGTACCATTTCGCGACACTCCCAATAAGAGTGCGTTGAAACAATCCCAACTGTATGTAGTCATCTTTCAATGAGTTAGATGAACACCAAAGATGGAAGGTAGTCACATGATCACCTGGATCTTCGTTAGGCTTGGCCTAGAACTTTGGAATGTCCAAAGGAAACTTCGTTGGCATAGGAGGAAAACGTGGATCCTGACAAAAAGGGTCATTTAACAATCTTGTCAAATCTGACAAGTGTAACGTCGCCAGGAATGGTAGTTTGGGTTGATGTTGATAACCTAGGAAAAAGGGTCCTGGATTTTGACTGGCACCAGGCTGCCAGGAAAAGTTTGGCTGCTGGCCGTGATTTTGGTAGAAACCATGGCCCTGACCAACATAAGGATTTTTCATCTGTGGAGACATCATTAGTTGATTTCCCATAAAGGACATAGGATGTTTGGCATGCATCGTGTTGGAAGGACTTTGGGAAGGATTACCCCATGCCGGTCCTGATGGGAGAGGCATAGTAGTCTGTCCAGGATTCCATTGAATGTGGAAAGAATTACCCCAGAATGACATTCTAGAGGAGGGAATGGATCCTTGTCCCGAGTTCCAAAGTCCTGCTATATGTGCCCCCTGCGCAGGAGTAGTACCCTGTGCAGGAGTAGACTGTCCAAAAATAGGATTGCCCCCATATGAGAAAGGGGTGGATGCGAAAGTGTTGTTACCAAATGTCCCATTCCAAACAAATGGTGACGAACCTACCAGCATACTGTGCGTAGGTGTTTCTTGACTCCTGGCTCCAAATAAACTAGTGTGTGTAGGCTGTCCGACGGCCTGCTGATGCAGACCACCAAGCGAAGGGGAGGAAGGAGGGATATGACCTCCAACATAAGGAAAAGTGTTAAAAGGGACAAGAGTGCCCCCAAGTTGACCTTGCAAAGGAGCATTAGAGCTCCCTGCCCCCAGACCCAAAGTCTGTAAAGTGGAGTGAGTGAGTGCAAGACTTGTACCTGAACTAGGCATACCATATGAGAACGGAGGGCCTGTTGCATTAGGTGTGAAGGGGGTTGTGGCCACCACCATAGATAGGGTCGGTCCACTGTGCGACGTAGTTGCGGCCGAGACCATGGTGGCTCGAATCGACGACGGTAAGTTAGGAGATGATTCTCCTGTGGTAGAAACTGTGGTGGGAATGGAAGAATTCCTAGAAGAAGTAACAACGTTTGTTTCCATAGCTATGTGAGGCACTAACAGGCATTCATAAAATTGGATTGGTACAATAACCTGTGGCCAAGTATCAGTGGTAGGGGTTTCAACTGAGCCAAGAGTGGCGGTTGATTCCTCTGGGAGTTGTTCGGGCACAAAGGTTTGTAACCCGATTACTTCAAAAGACCCTTGTTGGTCTAGCTTCCGCCTTAATGGTGGCGGGGGTGGCTCCAGTGTAACCGACGGCAGGCCCAGAAGCCTTCGTGACTAGTGGATCTCGAGATCCTCCACTGTGTGAGAATATCCAAGACACGCTAAGGTATTCTACATGTTCAAAAAGTAACACACACTAAAAAGAATCCCCTAAGAGATAAGACAAGCAATCACTAACTATTTGGAAGAACAGTTACAACAACCAACACTAGAGCAACTTACTGGTGCAAGTGCAACTCAAACATAGAAGCACCCTTCGGGTATACTCTGCAAAGAATGGCTTGGTATCTGTCCTAGGTACCATGGTATACCCTCGCAGTCACCTGTGTATGTCCCTAAAAAGATTGGCAACTAGGCTTCCAGAACGTGAACAATCACCAGGCGGGTACAATCGAAAGTCAGGTAGACCACAATGAGCAGGGTATCAAGCCCGAAACCTGTCAAGGGTATCGAGAGAAAATGGTCTGAAAGACAACTGAGGACCTCGAACGGATTCGAGACCCATGAAGCCCTGTGGAAAATGAAAATGACAGAATCCCAAAACAAGCCCTCGATATGTGTTCTCCACTACGATTGGTCCAGCTTTGGAGGGGTTATCTCCGCTACCTTTCCACACACAACCTCATGTTTATCCCCTGTGTTAGAGGGGGGTCCTGGATAACTTCCACGAAACTGGACTTAGACACTCCCTATCAAAGACTCCAATGTTTGGTTTTGAATGGCCTTGGATAGTTTCCTCTCCAACCTAATCCAAGGCCCTAGTCCTGAACTAGTTTGTGAACCCTACAAACAAAAAGTCTAATAGATTTTAAATTAGCGTTTCTTTTATGGGGTTTGTTACGTCACGGGGTATGAAGGTGAAACTGATGATGCGTAAAGACGAAAGAAAAAACGAATGAAAAAAGATGGAAACAAAAAGACTTTTACTAAATGCAAAATCTCAACAACTTTTCATAAAGAAAGATTTCTTTTTCTTTTCAATTTTTCTAAGATTTTATGCAGCAATCATAAGGGAATTTTGCTTGACTACGAGCTACTTATTCTCTAAATGCACTGCAAAAAAATTATGAAACAAAAGACTTCTCCCTAGCTAATGATGCAGAAACACACTCTTCAAACAAAGAAGAAAATGAAAAGAGATTTTTTTTTATTTTATTTAAGTGCTAATAAAGCAACAAAGGGAAAATACCGACAAGCACAAAACCAAGAAAAAAAAATTCTGGCTTAAAGTGCAGATCACAAAGAATCAGAGTAAAGACATGCAATGGCAATAAAAAAAACAAAGACTCTTATGCTTGTCTAAAAACCATAAAACAATTTTTTTTTTCTTTTTATATTTTCTGTCAACTATCAACTAAGAAAAAGTAGGCTAAGGGTAAGAGGACCTAACTTACTGATTGTTCAACCCTAGACTCAAACACTTGAGAGGAATACTTCTCATCAAAGGAGTGGATGACTGCCCCACCCTGATTAAAAAGTAGCCTGTCAAGCACGATATTGTCACTAAAACAACACACATGCAAATGCGTGCTGAGCTAAAACAGGCAACGTGTACACATGGGTTGACCTTGTACAGGTTGTGTGTATGTATAAATTCTAAGACAAAAGTAAAAATAGGCAGTCCAGACCAGGAAGAGGCCTCTGGTATTGATAACCAGGGTCTCTTGAAGGCTTGGATAATTTTTCTAACAAAAAATAAAAAATAATGCAAGGAATAACAAAGCGAAAAAAACAATCTGAAATAGGACTGTGAACCAACAAGACTCAAACAGGATTCCAGAAAACCCCTTGAGAATGTATAATTCTGATAGGGAAGAGGTGGACTACCTCTAAAGGTCTCTGAACTCCTACACACTATTGTTATCCCTACAACTAGCGTTCACACGCGGGCTGTAAGAGGATAGGGCGCGGGTACACACGTGCAAGCCTTATGCAGACCATGTGTACCTCTGTGTGTCCCGACAACTACCATCAAGCAAAAGTCAGGGAAAACTGGTATGAAGAACCAGGCTCCCTACTAGCTCAGACCCAACAGAAAAATAAAAGCAAAGAAAAATAGAACACCTATTCTTTCAACTACCCAAAAACTTTAAAGAAATCCAGAAACCCTAAAGAGTATTGTCCCCAGTATGGTCGCCAATTCTGTTGTTGGGAAAAATACCCTATGGACTAGCAAACTAGGTTCAGACTTGCATGCAAATTTTGACCGTAAAGAAATTACTTTTTAACCTACAACCCAAAACTTAAACCCCTCTTTCACAACACATGCATGGAGAATGAATACTAACCTTGTCACTGACGTTCAATGTAGATCCTTCGTTGCACTTTGTCCACTTTCTTGTGCCGCTCCTTCCAAAGATGACCTGCAATCAAGACAAACAACTACGCATGCATGCTACTTCTCTACTTGAGGGTTAGAAATTAAGCATAAATTAACCAAACCATAGATAAGTCATGCATTGGGATGGGAAAAGTATTCTTTTGTTATTTGAAAAATGAATCAACTTACAATCGAAGTCGAGACTGGCCACCGCTCCTTGATCCTGATCCTGTGCTCCTCTTCTTCTGTCCTCCAACTGCTTTGCGTTAAATCTCCTTTGGCATGAGGAAAGGCTAAAGGGTTGGGACAATGGATTATGTAAATGGGTAGAGTTTCTTCGCTATATTTTTTCCTCTTTCAAATGGTACCCCTACCCCTTCTTTTATAAGCTAGAAGGAGCTAGGGTTTTGGATGAACCCTCAGCCATGCATGGCCGAGAGTTTCAGTTAACTGACCCATAGATTTTTGTTCCATCAACAACTTTCCTTTTATCCATGCTTTGTTAGGTACACGCGGTCTGTAGTGAGCCAGTGAGCATGCACACGCATGCAGTAATGGGTTAGGGTGTGTGGGCCTTGACATAAGAGGATTTCCAAAGAGTTGTTTAGTAGATGTTTTGGCAATGAAGGGATATGAGTTGGCCTGATGCCAGGTAAGCATGTGAGGTGAAATTTAGGGTTATAACATCAGGTTTATAAATTAATGTTAAACTAAGGCTATTTTTAGGACATCTTTAGATCCCAACAATCGCTAGACTAGAACATTATCCTAACTTCACTATGTTTCAATCAGTTAACTGAATACTAAGAGACTAGTTAACTCAGACTAGGTGGCAGTTAAATCTCGTAATTTTCGGTGTGTGTCCAGATCACTCTAGAACAACACTATGGAGCACTGGATTCTCTTCCAGTGTGCATTAGTTGAGTTATATAGAGTATATCATGTGTAATTTATCATTCATTCTTTCAATTAATACAATTCTTTGATTCTCTCTCTCTCATTTCTGTATTTTCTCATTTTTTTGCAAACTGTGTATGTCCTTTGCTATCTAGATCTAATGTGTGTAGGTTCATTAACATTTACATGGTATCAGAGCCAACATATTTCTAGGAAAAATCCAAGTATCTAAATCGAATGGATGAAGCATATGGAACTATTTGTAGTCTAATTTCTTGTGAGATCCTCTTTCACATATCCTCCTCTAAAACCCCCAATGAAGTCTAGACCACCATGGAAGGAATTTTTGGCAAACAGGATGAGATGAGGGGACATATACTGTATGTTTAATTGATCACTTTAGATACAAAAACCCTTGATAATCTCCAATATTGTTTTACCAAATATAAGGATTTTTTGTTGCAACTCAAGGCTTGCGGGGTTGATAAATCTAAGGAGGATAAATAAATGGTTCTTACCATTCTTTCCAAACTTGTTCTAGAATACTTAGTGTTTTTATCCACATTTAATTTAGTTAGGCTCACCTTTGGAGCTACCTGGAAAATTCCTTCTATTGAGGCATTTAACGAGTCTTTGATGCAAGAAGAGACCAATCTCATGAATACGAGAAAAATCAAAGGCTCAAAGGTGCATGCACTTGCTGTGAAATATAGTAGAAGTCACAAAAATAATAAATATAAACACAAATAGAAATGTAAGAGACATGAAAATCCAAATAAGGAAGGGTACTCAAAACCATTCAATGATTCCTTTGAATCCAAAGGTGGAAAGGGAAGAAAAGGGGAGAAGTGCACTTACTTCCAATGAGGATTCCATCCAAAGTACGCATGTATCTAGAAACAGATAGATCAAATGGAACAAATAATTTATCAAAATAACCTTGGAGATAACATCCCCAAGGGTTCTAAGAAGAAGAAGGTAGAATATCTAAAACCCAAGAAAGGTAATTCTAACCATGCTTTGATTGCCATTAACTTCTCTCTCAATGCTTGGATTGTAGATTTAGGTGCATCACACTACATGGAATCCAAAAAAAAATTCTACTCTTCATTGGAAGCATACAAATGTTTTCCTATTCTAATGGGGGACAACTCTCTAGTCAATTTCACTGGCAAAGGAAGATTTGAACTCACAAACGGGAGCTTTGAGAATGTGCTACACGTTCCAAAAATCTCCGTCAATCTTCTCTCTGTGTATTAGATGACAAAACTCGACATAAAAAATAAATTAATATTCACACCTAATGCAGTGGATATCTATGACATTTAGACCAATTCCAAATTTTTTACTGGTGAGGTAAATCACCAATATAGACTCTACACATTTTCTGCATTTATTGACCCAATTTTTTCATTACTGCTTATGCATGTTGATGAAGGTAGAAGGATATGGCACAAAAGGTTTGGGAATTTAAATTTTAGATATATGAAACAACTAACAAAGAACAAAATGGTTGAAGGTATACCTGACATCCACTTCTCCAAAGGAATTTGTGAGCGAAGTGTTCTTGCAAAACACCCTCAAGAGAAATTCGACAAAGGAAAGACTCAGAAGGCCTCCTCTCCTTTGGATCTAATCCACAACGATCTCATAGGACATTTTATGCATCCATCAATCAATAAATAAAGGTATGTGCTCATTTTTTATTATTATTTCTCAAGCCATAGTTGGACTTTCTTTCTCAGGAAAAAATATGAGATCTTTCAACACCTCAAAGATTTCAAATCCCTTGCTGAGACACAGTCAAGAAAAAAGATCAAATTATTCCGAATAGATAATGGGGGGGAGTATGTCAACCATGAGATACAAAATATTTTCCTTGAGATCAGGATTCATTTGCAACACATAGTTCCTTATACTCCGTAGAAAAATGGAGTTATTGACCAGAAAAATAGATCCTTGAAAGAGATGGGATCTTGCATGTTGCATGCAAAGTCACTTCCACATAGATTATGGGTTGAAGGACATAATTTTGAAAAATACATCCAAAACATATCTCCCCATAGATCTATCAAGGATAAGACCCCCTTCTAGGCTTGGAGCGGCCTCAAATCGGAAGTGACCCACTTTCGTATATCTGGTTCTTGTGCATGGTCCAAGATTCCCTATGAGAAGAGGAAGGGACTTGATTCACAGACTACATAGTGTATTTTTTTTGGATACCCAAATGGTGTGAAGGGATATAGACTCATTGATCCCTCCACGAACCATCTCATCATTGACCGTAGTGTCCTATTTGAGGAAGGTATCTTGCATGTAACTCAACAGTCGCATGCAGACACTTTTTTTCTTCCACCTGTCAGAGATGATGAGCATGCACATTCTAACTCTTATTCAGATGATATTTTTTATTCATAGGATTTATATGGTTCAAATACTGAGTTAGTACAATCATATATATAGTTAGTTTAGGAAGATGTAGAACCATAATCGAGGCCTGAGTGGGCCAAGACTACTATTCAATATGCAAGAGATCTTGTTGGGGATTCAGCTGATACCAGTAGGACTCAATCTGATTTCGAGGAGCCTCCTCTTGCACTCACTTCCATTGAACCGATGGCACCCAAGAATATTTTCTTGGCTTAGTATTCAGATCCACAGTCCTATGGCAAGGCTATTTGGAATCCCTTTTGGGAATCCGCCATGCAGGAGGAGTATAACTCCCTCTTGGAGAACCCAACTTGGGATCTGGTTCCCCTTCCTTCAGGAAGGAAATTTTTTAGGTGCATATGGTTCTACAGGACTAAGAGAACAAAATATATACATGTTAGCATATACAAAGCCAGGATAGTCACCAAAGGATTTCAACAGGTGCACAACATTGACTATGATGAGACCTTCACTCCATTAGCAAATATGGATTCTATATGCTTGGCACTTGCCATTGCAGAAACCAAGGGATAGGAATTTAATCAGATGGATGTGAAGAATTCATTTATTCATAGATATCTCTCTAAGGAGATATGTATGGAACAACCCCAGGGCTTCATGAAAGATTCATCTTTGGTTTGTTGATTGAAAAAGTCACTTTATGTCCTCAAGTAGGACTCGAGGGAATGGTATGCCAAGATGGAATCCTACCTACTGACATATAAATTTGCATGTTGTAAGTCAGACCCAAACGTTTACATGCTTCAGACAACTGATTCACTTCTACTCCTAGTTCTGTATGTTGACAATTTGTTGATCAATGATTGATTGACTTCAACGATTGTTGCAGTGAAGAGGATTCTGCATTAAAGGTTCCTGATGATGTACATGGGTTTGCTAAATTTATTCCTTGGTCTCGAGATTAGTTAATATGCGTCAATCATCAAACTATCTCAGGCCAAGTATGCATGAGATTTCCTTGAGAGATTCCACATGACAAACTGCAAGTCTACCTTGACTCCTTTCCTATCAGGAGTAAAACTTGAGGATGTCAAGGACACTCCACTAGTGGACAACACACTATATAGACATATAGTGAGGATATTTTTGTATCTCACACACTCCATAACAACCCTCTCCTATGTAGTTGGAGCAGTCTCTTGGTTCATGTAAGAGAAACATGATCTACATTAGAAGGCTGCAAAGCATATCCTTCGATACATACAAGGCACCATCACCTTTTGGATTCACTATGCAGTAGACTCTGCATTGGACATCATTGGGTTTACTGATTCTGATTGGGTTGGCGACAACATTGATCACAAGTCCACATCCAGTTACTCACTCATTCTTTGTTCTGGGACCATTTGTTGGTTGAGAAAGAAGCAAGATTCTATTGATTTATCTTCAGCCGAGGTAGAGTATAGAGGGGTAGTTAACATAACCATTTAGGCTATGTGGCTACAACATTTTCTTACTGAGTTGGGAATTTAGTTTAACCAACCAATAGTCATCAGGAGTGACAACCAGTGCACTTTGAAGTTCTATAGAGATCCAATTCAAAGGTAGCAGACAAAACACATCAATATCCACATGCACTACATCTGAGACTTATTACATGAGGGGATCATTGACCTACATTTATTTCTTTCAGTAGAACAGACTGCAAACATCTTCACCAAGAGCTTCACTGAGCATAAGTTACATTCTCTATGCAATCATCTTGGAGTGAAGGACACAGTTTCCTAACAACTATCAATTCTTTTTTTGATACATTGTACCTTGAGGGGTGGGGGTTTCATGAGGTTTTCCCTCTTTCCTCGTTTATTTTAGTGTGTCTTTTGTATTTTGGTACCTAACATGGCCTCGTTACCCTGACCCACTTTTTATTTTCACCATAGTGATGTTCAATGGTTGTGTTAGAGATACTTCACACACACCTAGGATTTATTTTTCCTAAGGTTTTCCCTATGTTTCTTAGTCGTTATTCACTCTCCCATAGTTTAGGGAGAATATTCCTTTTCCTACATTCTAGGATAATATTCTCTTCATTTCACACTTTAGTTGGATCAATTGAGTGGAGTCTTAATGCCAAATTGGTTCCATCACCATGAACCATTGGGATCATCATTTCTAATGCGCATTTTCGTTGGGATTATCACCAAATTAGTGCATTACCCTCACTTCACTCTGTTTCAGTCAGTTAACTTAAGACTAACAGGAAAGTTAACTCAGACTAGGTGGAAGTTTACTCCTGTGACTTCCCATGTGTGTTCAGATCACTCTAGACCACCACTATGGCTCATTGGATTCTCTTCTAGTGCACATTAGTTGATTTATACAGAGTATATCATGTGTAATTTATCATTCATTCATTCATTTAATACAATTCTTTGATTCTCTCTTTCTCATTTTCATATTTTCTCATTTTTCTGCAAACTATGTATGTCCTTTGATAGCTAGATCTTATATGCGTAGGTTAATTCACATTTACATTCTTCAACAATTCTTCTTTCTTCATATGAAAATATTTCATCTTCGGTGTGATCATTATTTGGGATTGGGTGTAACATGATACAAAACAAGCAAACATAACTGTATATAATCAAAGAGGAATAAATTTCAAAGATAACAGGTGGTGTCTAAGGACATCGTTATAGCACTTAAGTAGAGGGCATTGTGATTATAACATCACAATGCATGTTGAACATCTTCACACATGTTCACTTCACAATCTTTTACATTAATAATGATCCATCGAGTATACTATTTATAGCTTCAATATATAACCAAATTTCCTGGAATTGGTAATATCTTGTCCACATACAACCATCGGTCATTAGAGTTGTGTTATGTCTCACCTCCAACAACAACCCATTTTAATTTTTTCTTTTTAATGGACCTCCCTTTTTTATGTTTATTTCTTAATTTTTTCTTACAAGTATTACATCCCTACTTCACTAAGGAGATATGAGCATGAAAAACATTTTTCTATCACTTATAGAGTTTATAGTTTCTTTGAGAATAATAGCCCATTGGATGCAGTCATAAATAGTCCCCCTGATAATACACTCGTAAACCCCTCTACCCAAATTTTGTTCCTCCCTCTCATAGTAAGGACCCAAACCTTGTTTTACTTATCCAGCGTGATTGATCTTTCTCTTTCACTTCCATCCTAATTCATGATAAATTCAGAACAAACCTCACACTATCTTTCATTTTGACGGAAACCTTTCCGATGTTCTCATTGGAAAGGGGTTTTCCAGAATCATCTTCATTGGAGTATTTTCCTCCACATATCATATAGGACTCCCACCCTCTCACTTCAATAGATATGAAACTTAAAATCTATCCCTTAAGTGGCATCCCATAATTGGATAGCTTCAAACCCGACACACACTCAACACCCCTGTTGTGGGTGGGAAATTGTTATAACCCTAATTTTCACCAGATATGCTTACCTGGCATCAATCCATCTCAGATTCCTTCTTTTCCAAAACATTACTGAACAACTCTTCTTAAGAAAACCCCTTTATAAAGGCCCACATGCCCTGCTCCATTACTGCATGTGTGTACATGCTAGTTGCCCCAATACAACCCGCGTGTACTTACAAAAGCATGAAAAAATAAAAGTTGCTAACAGAACACACATATTTGGGCAAGTTAACTAAAACTTTTGGCCATGCATGGCCGATCATTCGACCAAATACCTAGCTCTTTCTAGCCTATAAAAGAAGGGGTAAGGGTCCCATTTGAAAGGAGAAGAATCATAGTAAAGAAACTATACCCGATTGAGCATTCCCTTTGTCCCAACCTTTAGCCATCCTTGTGCAAAGATAAGTATAGAGAAAAGCAGTTGGAAGACAGTGAAAGAAGAGCCCAGGACCAGGATCGAGGAGCAGTAGTCGACTTTATCATTGTAAGGTATCATTGTGAAGTTAATAAAATAATTTCTTTTCCCATCATGCCATATGAGATTGTCATTATTTGAATATTGATTGTATGATTGATTAAATATCTAACCCATTAGTTCATAGATTAGATGCATGTGGAGTTTTTTGTTTGTCTTTTGTGAATGCAGGTCAACATGGGAGGAGAGTTGTAGTCAAAGAATGACCAAGCGTGAAAAGGGATTGACATCGAACATGAAAAATAAGGTATGTCAACTTTGTCTCTTGAGCCTTGTATTTACACATGAGTAATGGGGGTTTATGCATGGGATGATGGTAAGAAGTAAGAATATTTAGGTCATTTATGCATGCATTATAAAAACCCTTAGTGCTAGTCCATAGGCAATATTTCCCACCCACAACAGAATTGGCGACCGCACTGAGGATCTCTAGGGTCTCTGGGAATAGTTTTTCTTGGGTATTTTTAAGAACTGGTTTCATTCCTTATTTTTAAAGTTTCTGCAAAGTTCTGAGCTAATAGAGATTCTAGTCTTCCATACCAGTTATCTCTGTTTCTTTTCTTGTCTTCATTTTGTTTTTAGAGAACCACAGAGGTGCACATGACCTGTATAAGGTTTGCACGCATGTACCCACACCCTAACTTCCCACAACCTGTGTGTACACGTTAGCTGAAGAAGTCAGTCGGGTGTATGATTCTAGAAAATTTCTTCTAGAGAGGCAGTCATCCTCTCCCCTGCCATAAATAATCCTTCTCAGGGGTTTTTTGGAACTCATTCTAGTCTTTGTTGTTTGCATTCTATAGCTTAGCTTTCACCTCAGATTGGTTTGTTCTATGACGTTTTCCTTGAATTGTTTTCTTTTTTCTATCAAAGTAAGTGTCTGAGTCTTCAAGAAATTCTGGTTCTCAGTACTAGTAATCTCTTCCTGGGATTGATTGCTTGTCCTTTTATTTTTTAGAGTTTCATAAGTAAACATGGCTTGAATAAGGTTTGCACACATGTACATGCACCCTGACTTTACATAGCTCACGTGCACACGCTTGCTGTTGAATTGTCAGCAGCATGCCTGTAGAGAATTTTTTTTGTTTAGGGTAAGGAATTCATCCTTTCCTTTGTCAAGAGTTATACCTCTCAGGTTTTTGGGTCTCTGTCATAGCGGTTAGTAACTTGGGTTTGATCACAACAATAGCTTTCTTTTTCATTAAGAAGTTTTCCTCAAAAAATTTCTTTTTATAGGGTTTTTAGACAAGTGGGAGAGTCCAGTTTTAATTTGCTTGTGTGTTATTTTTAAAGTGACTCTTTGAGATATGCGCTTAGGCTAGAAGTTTTCTTGGTCTTTACTTGTTGATATTTTTCCTTTTTTCTTTGTGAGCATTCAAATAAAATAAAATAAAACTTTTATTTCTTTGTTTGGTTAAATAGTGTTGGTTTGCATTAGTAACCAGGAAAATTCTTTTCTTTCATAAGTTCTTGATGGTTTACTTAGATGATAAGTAGATCGTATTCAAGTGAAATCCTACTTTGTTTTTTCTATTCAAAGATCTTAGAATTTTTTTTTTTTAAGTTTGAAAAGTTCATTAAGATTTGAGTCAAGAAGAAGTTATTTTGTTTCCATCTTTTTGTTTGTTTTTCTTTCATCTTTCACACATCACTAGTTTCACTTTCATAAACTTTGACTTAAGACAAGACATAAAAATTAACGCTAAATATAAAATTAATTAGATGTTTTATGTTTGTAGGGTCAACCAACTAGTTTAGGGTTAGGGCCTTGAATTAGGTTGGAGAGAAAACTCTTCAAGGCCATTAAATCAAACATTGGAGTCTGAGCTAGGGAGTGTTAAAAGTCCAGTATTGTGAAAGTTATCCGGTACCCCCCTCTAACACAGTGGATAAACACAAGGTCATGTGCGGAAAGGTAGTGGAGATAACCCCTCCAAAGCTATACCAATCGTAGTGGAGAACACATATAGAGGGCTTGTCTTCAGATTCCATCTATTGCATTTTCCATGGAGCTTCGTGGGTCTCAAATCCATTCGAGGTCCTCATATGTCTTCCAATCCACTTGATTTCGATACCCTTGACAGGTTTCATGCTCGATACCCTACTCATTGTGGTCTACTCGAATGTCAATTGTACCTGCTTGGTGATTGTTCACGTGTTGGCAACCTAGTTGCCTATCTTTTTTAGGGACATACATAGGTGACTTCAAGGGTATACTATGGTACCTAGGACATACATCAGGCCATGATTTGCAGAGTATACCTGGAGGGTGCTTCCGTGTTCGAGTTGCACTTGCACCGGTAATTTGCTCTAGTGTTGGTTGTTGTAACTATTCTTCCAACTAGTTTAGTGTTTGCTTGTTTTATCTTATAGGGACTTTCCTAGTGTGTGTTGTTTCTAAACAAATAGAAATCCCTAGTGTGTCTTTGATATTCTCACACAGTGGAGGATCATGAGCTCCGTTGGTCATGAAGGCTTCTTGGCCTGCCACCGATTACACTGGAGATGCCCCCGCCACCACTAAGGTGAAAGATAGACCAACAAGGGTCTTTTCAAGTGACCAGGTCACCAAAAATCACACCTGAACAACCTCTGTTAAATGGAGGCAAATCCTGTCTCTTCTTCTGGGAATCTTGATATTCTTCCATGATTGTCATCACAGGGGGTGTTCCACCTCCTACCCCACCATCACCAGTCCGAGCCACCATGGTCTCGACTGCCTCTACCTTTAGTAGTGGCCTGAACCCATCTTTGTCGACAATTACTGCTCCTTTCACACAGAGTGCGACAAGCCCTCCATTCTCATGTAGGATGCCTAGCTCAGGTACAAGTCATGTACTATCCTACTCCACTTTGTAGACTTTAGGTTTCGGGGCAGGGAGCTCTAACACTCCTCTGCAAGGAGTCATGGTGGGCAATTCAACTCCTTTTAATGGTTTCCCTTACAAGGGAGGTCATATACCTCCTTCATCCCCTTCACTTAGCAGTACCCACCAACAATCCACCGGGCCAAACACACACCATAGGTCAATTGGAGTAGGGAGTCAAGGACCCCCTTCTCATAATATGCTGGTAGGGTTGACACCGTTTTCTTTGTTCATTGTGTTTGGTAACAATGATTTCTCGTCAGCTTCTTTCCTGACCGAGGGAAACCCCAGTTATGGCCAACCTATTCCTATGAAGGGTATTATTCCTACATAGGGGGAAAACCCAGGAACTTCTTCCGCATCATGACCTTGGAATTCTTGGCAAGAGTCAGTTCCGTCATCAGGAATGTTGATCTAGGGAAATTCCTTTCACAACCAATGGAACCTCGGGAAAGGTACTATGCATATGCCCATAGAATCGGCATGGGGAAACCCTTCCCAAAGTCCTCCGAATGTAATGAACACCCAACCATCTACGTCCTATTTCGGGAATCAGCCGATGATGTCTCCTCAAATGAAAAATCCGTACGCTGGTCATGGGCAGATTTTTTACTAGAACCCTAGCTAGCAACCTGTTAGCGATATTTCTTGCTAAGGGGGTCAGAACTCAAATGAATGGGTTAAAACCCACTTGTCCAAGGTTTTGGGCGACATGACGCCCGTGGTAAACAGTGAGCGAGATCGGGCGGTTAAGATGAGCGCGCCCGGATCAATGGCGTACAGCAAATTCCGGACCCTCCTTACCTTCCGACCTTTAAGCAGTGGGGGGGGGTCCGGAATCAGGGGCGCATCTCTCCAACGGCCCAGATAAGCGCGCCCAGATCAACGGCGATAAAGGTCATTCCGGACCCCCCCCGTCTTTCTCCCTTTAAGCTGAGGGGGGGGGTCCGGAATTATTGATGCAGTTCCCAATGGCCACGATCGTCGCGCTCGGATCAACGGCGCTCGTACAGCCGCGCTCTCCTCAGCTGCCCTGTGTTTAGCCATGGTGGACCCTCCTCCCGTCACTTCGCTCACCCTCTACCCACCATCCCTTATTACCACGTGTCGCTTATCCACTCCTCCTCTCTGGCCCACATATCCCCCTTTCTGTCATCGCTCTCGCCCCTATCCACTTCTTCCACGTGCCCCCTCAATGCCTTCACTCCCGCCATATCCCATGTCCGTCCCTCAAGCTTGTCAGTTGTTCTAGATGGCAGCATAGGAAGTCTTCCCCATCCCGAGATGCTGAGTTGGCCTAGCCTTCTCCAATCCCAAGAAGCAGTTATTGAAGCGGTTGGTGGTGGTTAGACATCGTCTCCGCCATAATGGGGACGTCCGGTAACAAATTGAAAGCACGTCAATTCGTCGAATGAATTGTCAGAAGGCTGATTGCGTCTGCCATAAGTTGCACGACCATTCAAAGATCGCAGCTCCGTGTTGTCAGAAGCCATGCAGACGCAAAGCCTTTATTGCAGTTTCTTGGTTCCACCGCTATGTTATTTTGAGTATATGTAGGCATTTTCGCCATTTTTTGTAGGAATCGATGGTAGAGCTAAGCTCCCAACTGTAAAGTTTCAGCAAATACTCTGGTTTCCTGGTTATGCCTCTGTGTTTCAGATTTCCTTGTTTATAACAAACAGTTCTCTTTCTTTCCCGTCCTTGTTTCATCTTTTGCCGAAGGATTCACAGTAGTGCAGCTTGTTGCAATAAAGGATTTGTTGTGGCGTTGTCATGCCCTCTGGTTTTCTGTATTTGAATGTAAAAGGATTTTGCGTTCGGATACATTTATTCTTTAATCTGTTGCACACCTGATGTTTGTAATAGATCATTGTGCCCTTCTTGCGTAAATCTTCCACCTACTCGCCTTTACTACGACTCATTGTTTGGAGTTTATCAGGACCTCACTCTTTCATGCATGCCCGGTCTGGTTTCCGAGTTGATACGATGTTGTTTCAAGTTTCCCTCCATTCGACCACCCTTTAAAACAAACCGTGACATTAAATCTGATGGGCTTCGGGCTCTGCTCCTGCTAGAAATCTAGGAGTGACTTCTGAACGCCAACATTTCTGGCGCTGTTGCCGGGGACGAAGTTGAAGATTTTCCCTGGGTAGAACGACAATGACTAACTGATTTCTGAAGGTGCACCAGATATCAGAACTTGAAGATTGCTGCTGTGGACCTGGAGACTCCACTGTGACGACTCCACTGGGGAGAACCTGTTCTATCAGTTGTGGCTTCAAGAGGTAGACACACGAGGTCTAATCCACAGTTGCCTCTAGCCACTCCGGACGAGGACTTGGAAGCTATGCGCAGAAAGGGAAAGAGAGCAGCGAAAGAAGTCTCTGCCAATGAAAAAGGTAACACACCCTCCCCTTCTGTAAGAACTCCATTTTCAGATCCTCAGTTTCCTAGTCGTCCTTCCTCAGAAGTTTCCCGTTTTCTGAACTTTGGGAGTATTCCCGCTGAGTTTTCTCCTCCTGGTCTAGTATCAGAGGGAGAGATTCTTGTCACTCCCCCATCTGGAGGTTTCACCACTCCTCCTTTGATTACTATTGCTGCACAGAGAAAAACACTCACACATCTGGGTCCCTTAGACCTCTCTCTGTTTTCCCCGTTCCCCCCTGTGAACACCTCTGTTCCTAGTTCACATGTTCACACTCCCTCTCCCCCAAGTTCTCCTCTGTTCAATATCCCCATGGCTGGTGTTAATCCCCCTCCGAATAGAATAGATGCCATAGTCGCTGCTAGATACGCTCCTTTGATCGTTCCTCAGCCTTTGAACCCTCTCCCTGCTGGAGACTATTTGAAATATATGCCCAAATTCAGTGGCGAGGGAGATGTGACTGCTGAAGAGCACCTGGCTGCTTTCTATAGCTATGCTGATAACCTAAATATTGAAAGTGAAGATGTCTGGATGAGAGTCTTCTTCCAGAGCCTAGATGGTGAAGTCAGGAAATGGTTCAGAGGATTGGCCCCTGGATCTATTGCTGGTATTGAGGCTCTGGATAATGCTTTCCTGAGGCAATGGGGGGATAGAAAAGACTATATATATTACATGACTGAGTTTGGGTCCTTAAAGAAGCAGGAAGGAGAGTCAGTCTCTGACTTTTCTAAAAGGTTCAATAGGATGTATAATAAGATTCCTGTAGAAATAAAGCCCTCAGAGGCCTCCGCTCAAATTTCATATGCCAGTGCATTCGACCCTGATTTCTGTCTCGTATTAAGAGAAAGGAGAGCCACCTCTTTAGCTCAGATGAAAGATGCAGCTATAGAGGTGGAGTCCAATATATTAGCAGCGGACAGATTGAGGAACAAGGCCAACACAGATAAAAGAAATGGAAGAACAGAAGCTTCGACCTCTAGCTCCAACACCTCTGGCCCATCTTTGTCCCACCCTCAAGTAAATGAGCTGACCCAGTTGGTGAACGTTCTGAAAGAAGAAATGGAAAGGATAAAGGTGGAAAGAAGGCAGATCTATAAGGGCCCCCAAAATGTTGAGAATAAAGGAGGTTTCAGGAGGCCAAACAATTTTTCCCCTCCAAATGTGCATAAAGAGAAGGAAAGAGACAGAGATGACCAAAGGATTCAGGCCCCCTTCCAGAACAATTTTGTGGATGAGGAAGAGGAGGCTGAAATAAATGAGCTTGAACCCAAAATTCAATCTCTAGAAGTCACCTCTCCCTCCCCCCATCTGACCAAATCAGCATATGAAGAGTCTCTCATGAATGGTCAGCTCCATGAGCTCAGCAAAGCAGACAAAGCTGGCAGCAGCCGAGGCAGGTATAACCTGAGGTCAGATAAGCAGAAGGCAGCAACACCTGATGTTCCTGAGTCATCCACCATAGCAAAAAATCCTACTGAAGAGATAGCAGACAACAACAGAGGTAAGAAGGCCCAATCTCTCTCCCCTGTCATTCAAATCCATGCTCCTGAGATTAGAGAAATTCCAAAGCCTGCATCTTCCTTTAATTTTGAGCATGAGATCCAAAAGATCAGAATTCCCGTGCCCCTCACTGAGATAATCAAACATGGGGAATTCAAAAAACGCTTCTCCGACCTGATGAAATCTGAAGCCACCAACCCCTCCACAGACTTTATAAGCCTCCAAGATGAAAGGCCTGCAGTGATCCTAGGTCCTATGGTAGAAGACAGAGATGATTCATCCCCTCCCTTCTACACCTCCCTGAATATACACGACAAAGTGCTGCATAATTGTTTAATGGATTCAGGAGCCTCCCACAACCTCATGCCTGAAGCCATCATGGAAGAATTAGGATTAGAAGTCACCAGAGCCTATCATGACCTCTACTCCTTTGACTCCAGGAGGGTACAATGTCTGGGAGTTATTAAGGACCTAGCAGTTTCCCTGTTTCAGCTACCCATGAAAAGTATGGTCATGGATATAGTGGTAGCTGATGTTCCCCCCAAGTTTGGCATGCTACTGTCAAGATCTTGGATTAAGAGACTTGGGGGAACGTTGCAGATGGACCTCACGTATGCCACCATTCCAGTCTTTGGGGGGGAACATAGGAGATTATACAGAGAGGCCCAGCTAGCCTACATTGCCAGTGATGAAGCGAACCCCACTAATCACCCCATCTATGCCTTGGACACTGACTTAGGATCTAGCTTGCTGCAGTTCACTGATGAACCAGAGACCCCTATGCATATCAGAAAGAAGCTCAGTCCTGATCATGGGACGTCCTCTCCAATCACCTCTGTTTGGAAGATGTTCTTTGACGGAGCTTCCTCCAGTATAGGTGCAGGTGCCGGAGTGGTCTTCAAATCTCCTTCTCAGGAGACCATAGCACTGTCATACAAGCTGGAATTTGAAGCCACCAACAATGTGGAAGAATATGAGGCTCTGGTTCTAGGGTTAAGGGCTGCAAAAGAAATGGGAATCAGGGAGATAGCTGTGTTCGGGGATGCAGAACTAGTTGTCCAGCAGGTAAAAAACACCTATCAGGCCAGGCACCTTCGCCTCAGAAACTACAGGAATGAAGTATGGGATTTAATTGACAGTTTCTTCCTAGCTTTCAACATCTCTTTTATTCCATGGGAAGAAAATGCTCCAGCTGATTTCCAAGCCTTCTCAGCTAGTATGTTCGAAGCTCCTGCGCTGTCCACTAATAGATCACAGGTGGAAATAAGATACAGACCCTCTGTACCAGACAATGTCAAACATTGGAGGGTATTTGAAGATGATCAGGAGATTGAGAAATTCCTCCGATCCATCGATGATTTATCTGCATCGCGTATAGATGAGGAACAGGACCCTGACGAGAGGCCTGATCACCACCCTGAGGAATTGTTGAATCAGGTTGCTGACCATCAGATTATCCAACTATCGAGCAATCATATACCACGGGTCTGATCCCACTAGAAAGATTGTTCAATGGAAATGATGTATCTGTAAAGGGCAGAATTTTGGGTGAGGATGCTGACACGACTGAAAGCAACATAGGCACATCAGAGGAGCCCAAGTATGTCAAGCTATCGAGGAGCTTGACCAAAGACCAGAGAACCGGGTATACTAAGTTGCTGAGGGAGTTTGCTGACGTGTTTGCATGGACCTATGAAGACCTTAAGACATATGACACGTCTGTTATTGAGCACAAGATCCCACTGAAGGAGGATGCTAGGCCTTTCAAGCAGAAGCTGAGGCAGATAAATCCCACGCTGTTGCCTGTTATGGAGAGGGAGGTGAAAAAGTTGCTGGATGCCCAAATCATAGTCCCCTTGAGGTACTCCAGCTGGGTAGCCAACTTGGTCCCAGTAAGAAAGAAGAGCGGAGAAATCAGACTCTGTGTCGATTTCAGAAACCTGAACAGGAGTTCGAAGAAGGACAATTACCCCCTGCCCAACATGGATCACATATTGCAGAGGGTCACTGGTGCATCAAGGATATCTATGATTGATGGCTTTTCTGGCTATAATCAGATATCAATCATGCCTGAAGACAGAGAAAAGACGACCTTCACCACTCCCTGGGGCACATTCATGTATGCCAAGATGCCCTTCGGGCTGATGAACGCGGGAGCAACATTTCAGCGAGCCATGGAGATAGCCTTTATCGGGGAAAAGGATAAGTTCGTGGTAATATATTTAGATGACATAACAGTCTTCTCCAAGACTGACTTTGAGCACCTCTGCCATTTGAGAAGGGTTTTCCTGAAGTGTCGAAGGTTTGGCCTTTCCCTCAACCCCAAGAAATCGTTGTTTGCTATGCAAGAGGGGAGGCTATTAGGCCACATAGTATCGGCAGAGGGAGTAAGAATTGATCCTGACAGAGTAGAAGAAATTCAGGCCCTACCCCTTCCCAGATCCAAAAAGGAGGTCCAAGCATTTTTGGGAAGGATTAATTTCCTGAGGAGGTTTATTTCAAATTTTGCTGAACTGGTAAAGCATATCACTGCCATGCTCAGGAAGGACCATGAAATAAAGTGGACTGCTGATCCCAGGAAGTCTTTTGACCAAATAAAGAAAGCACTGACTGAAGCACCTGTGCTAGTCAGTCCAGATTATTCCAAATATTTCATGATATTTTCTTTTGCTTCCTTTGACACAGTGGCAGCTGTTCTGTTACAGAGAAATGATCAAGGGCAGGAGAAGCCTATTGCCTTTTTTAGCAAGGCACTGAGAAATGCAGAGCTCCGATATGAAATCATGGAAAAGCAGGCTTATGCCTTGGTAAAAGCTCTCAAGGCTTTCAGAGTCTATGTCTTGCACTCAAAGGTCATAGCATATGTCCCTTCAACCGCTGTGAAGGACATTCTCATACAGCCTGACATAGACGGAAGAAGAAGTAAATGGATCACCAGGATCCTAGAATTTGACCTGGATATCAAGCCCACTAAGCTGATAAAGGGGCAAGGATTAGCCAAGCTCCTGGCCGAATCCAATTATAAAGCCTTGGAAATCAATTCGATCCATGAACAAGATGAATCATCCGACAGAGGATCCGAAGACACTGTGCCATTAGCAGCATGCCCCTGGTACAAGGATATTTTATATTTCCTGCAGGAGTTGAGGCCCCCTGATGAGATGGAAAAGGGCAAGGCTAGAGCTTTAAAGCTCAAAGCGATCAGGTATTGTCTCATTGGCCGATCCCTCTATTGGAGAGATCCTCAGGGGATACTATTGCTATGTCTGGACCCACAGCAAGCCCAGAAGGTTACGAACGATTTTCATAGTGGTCTCTGTGGGGGCCATTATTTTTGGAAAACCACTGCTCACACGATCCTCAGGGCTGGGTATTATTGGCCCACCTTATTCCACGATGTCTACAGGGAAATCAGAGCTTGCATTAAATGCCAGAAATTTTCAGGGAAGCAGCAGCTCAAATCCCTGCCGCTGAAGCCCGTGGTGGTCTCAGCTCCCTTTCAGCAGTGGGGTCTGGATTTCATTGGGGAAATTCATCCTCCCTCAAGTGGTCAGCACCGATGGATTTTAACAGTAACCGATTACTTCACTAAATGGATAGAAGATATTCCTACCAGGAGCACTTCTCACAAAGCAATCATCAGTTTCCTGGAGGACATCATTGCTAGGTTTGGCTGCCCCAGCAAAATCGTCGCTGACAACGCTTCCCCATTTCGGTCAGAGCCCCTGATCAAATTTTGTGAACAATTTGGAATCTCACTGATCCACTCCACTCCCTACTATCCTCAGGGGAACGGACTGGCAGAGTCCTCTAATAAAAGTTTAATCAAGATCATCAAGAAACTATTGGAGGATAATAAGAGGGCCTGGGACTCAAAGCTCAAATTTTCACTTTAGGTCGATCGGGTGACAACGAAGAAATCCCTCGGTCTCTCACCCTTCCAGCTGGTCTATGGTATTGAGGCAGTTTTCCCCACTAGGCTTGCCTTACCTGTGGTAGATCTTCTCCGTGACTATGAAGGGGAACCTAATCTTATACTCAGGAGAATTCATCAAATGGTGGAGGTACAGCAGATCAGAGAGCAGGTCCTGAACAGAGCTTACAACCGTCAGCAGAAGATCAAGCAAGATTTCGACAAGAAAAACAAGAAGAAGGAATTCAAGCCGGGTGACCTGGTGCTAAAGTGGGATGCACCCAGACAAGAGAAGGGAAAGCACAGTAAATTTGATGCACTCTGGTTTGGGCCTTTCAAGATCCTTGAAGCATTTTCCAACAACACTTACAGGTTGCAGGATCTGGAGGGAAATGAAGTTTTCAATGGCCCAGTCAATGGGCACTTCTTAAAAAAGTGTTTTATGTGAGCCGCAGTCGGCTCGTTTTGTTAATTTTTGTAAATATTGTTTTGTGTTGTTGTTTTCCTTTTTGACTAATAAATGACTCCACAGCCCAACAACAAAGGCACTAAGTCTGCAAAAGTGTTCTTAGAGCATCACAGGGACGACTCTATCCCCCATGGAGCCAAATGTTAGCGATATTTCTTGCTAAGGGGGTCAGAACTCAAATGAATGGGTTAAAACCCACTTGTCCAAGGTTTTGGGCGAGATGACGCCCGTGGTAAACAGTGAGCGAGATCAGGCGGTTAAGATGAGCGCGCCCGGATCAACGGCATACAGCAAATTCCGGACCCTCCTTGCCTTCCGACCTTTAAGCAGTGGGGGGGGTCCGGAATTAGGGGCGCATCTCTCCAATGGCCCAGATAAGCGCGCCCGGATCAACAGCGATAAAGGTCATTCCAGAACCCCCCGTCTTTCTCCCTTTAAGCTGAGGGGGGGGGGGTCCGGAATTATTGATGCAGTTCCCAATGGCCACGATCGTCGCGCTCGGATCAACGGCGCTCGTACAGCCGCGCTCTCCTCATCTGCCCTGTGTTTAGCCATGGTGGACCCTCCTCCCGTCACTTCGCTCACCCTCTACCCACCATCCCTTATTACCACGTGTCGCTTATCCACTCCTCCTCTCTGGCCCGCATAGCCCCCTTTCTGTCATCGCTCTCGCCCCTATCCACTTCTTCCACGTGCCCCCTCAATGCCTTCACTCCCACCATATCCCATGTCCGTCCCTCAAGCTTGTCAGTTGTTCCAGATGGCAGCATAGGAAGTCTTCCCCATCCCGAGATGCTGAGTTGGCCTAGCCTTCTCCAATCCCAAGAAGCAGTTATTGAAGCGGTTGGTGGTTGTTAGACATCGTCTCCGCCATAATGGGGACGTCCTGTAACAAATTGAAAGCACGTCGATTCGTCGAATGAATTGTCAGAAGGCTGATTGCGTCTGCCATAAGTTGCACGACCATTCAAAGATCGCAGCTCCGTGTTGTCAGAAGCCATGTAGACGCAAAGCCTTTATTGCAGTTTCTTGGTTCCGCCGCTGTGTTATTTTGAGTATATGTAGGCATTTTCGCCATTTTTTGTAGGAATCGATGGTATAGCTAAGCTCCCAACTGTAAAGTTTCAGCAAATACTCTGGTTTCCTGGTTATGCCTCTGTGTTTGAGATTTCCTGGTTTATAACAAAGAGTTCTCTTTCTTTCCCGTCTTTGTTTCATCTTTTGCCGGAGGATTCACAGTAGTGTAACTTGTTGCAATAAAGGATTTGTTGTGGCGTTGTCGTGCCCTCTGGTTTTCTGTATTTGAATGTAAAAGGATTTTGCGTTCGGATACATTTCTTCTTTAATTTGTTGCACACCTGATGTTTGTAATAGATCATTGCGCTCTTCTTGCGTAAATCTTCCACCTACTCGCCTTTACTACGACTCACTGTTTGGAGTTTATCAGGACCTCACTCTTTCATGCATGCCCGGTCTGGTTTCCGAGTTGATACGATGCTGTTTCGAGTTTCCCTCCATTCGACCACCCTTTAAAACAAACCGTGACATTAAATCTGATGGGCTTCAGGCTCTGCTCCTGCTAGCAATCCAGGAGTGACTTCCGAACGCCAACACAACCCAAATTTTCCTGGCAAGTTGGTGCCAATCAAACTCCAGGCCCCTTTTTCCATGGTTATCATCAACAACAACCAAAACTACCTTTCTTGGCAACCTTACATTTTCCAGACTTGAAAATATTGTTGAATGACCCCATCTTTCACAATCCACATTGGCCTCCTATGCTAACAAAATTTCCTTTGGACATACAAAAGTTTGAGGCCAAGCCTAATGAAGATCCTGGGGATCATGTGACCACCTTGCATATTTGGTGCTCATCTAATTCGTTGAAAGACGACTCTGTACAATTACGATTGTTTCAACACACTCTCATCGGGAGTGTTGCGAAATGGTAAATCGAGCTTGACCGCTCGAGATATTCTTTCTTCGGTGAATTGGTAATGGCATTCCTAAACCATTTCCAATTACCTGTGAGATACGATGCCAGCACAAAATTGCTAGCCAATTTTGAACAAACAAAAGCAGACCATATCTCTAACCACATCCGAGAGTGGAGACGCTGGAAGAGTTTAAATAAGGTACCAGTCCCACCAACATTTCTACTTGAGTGATTCCTTAAGTCTTTGGTCCCACAACTATCCAAAGACATCGCAATGTCGGGAGTGTTTTTCGAAGAAGATGACATCATGAGAGCTCAACAACTTGAGCTAATTTATTCTCAGTCTAGTTTACTGTACAAGGTTTTTCTCGATGCACCATGATCCATACTTGATAAAACCAGACAGAGAGCTAGACCACATGCCGATGGTATTGTCAGTTTAGCACAAACCAAGCATGTTGAACAACTGACAAAACAAATGCAACAATTGTTTATACAACATACAATAGCTATCCAAACTACTGTTTCGGCTGCTTCCCCTACCCAAACGTTGGATGTACATAGTGTGAAATTGACCAATCCAAAAGCCACCCAACAGTTTGATGGAAAGAAAAAAAAACGTAAGAAGGGTAAGGGGGATAAGAAACCCACAAATAATGTTGGTAGGGGCAACACTGAAAAATGGAAGGTGAAGTATCCGTGTAACCTATGTGCGGAGGACCACCTGACCCACTAGTGCCCTCAGCTTGCAGAGGCCCAAAATTTTGTAACACAACAATAGCCTGCTATGTTAACGAATCCATTCCAACATGGGAAAAACCTAACCCAAGCCTCTACAAGCATGAAAGGGGGTAGTCAAGGACCCTCTCCATCTTCGAATAACCCTGCATCCACGAATGTGTATACGATGAAAGGTGATTCTTTTATATTGACTAGAGCACATGACTATAGTAAGCCAAGAACCTATGAGAAAGGAAAAGAAGATGAAATCCCATCTCTTCCTCTCCAGATCGAGAAAACTTTGGTCAAAACAATGACACACATCCCAAAAGGCGCGTTCAAGAAATATTCTCACAACCCAAATGCAAGGGCCGCCCAAAACTATTCTGTGGTGGAGGATTTATCTCAAACCCCTTGTGTGATGTCCACTTTGGAGGTCCTCCAGAGCTGCCTTTCCCAGAGGAAATATTTGTTAGCAGCTTTAGGATCCACCGATACTTGTAATCTGGGTACAATCATGCTAGATACAACTGACTTAAAACCTCGTCTCCCTTACCATGTAGCATTTCAAATAGTAGTGGCTTACCCCACAAAAACTTTTATGCGGAACATTTTCCACACAATGGTTGATGAGGGTGCCTTGACATGCATCATGTCATTAGCATGTTGGAAGGCCATAGGCCAACCCGTTTTGTCTCTATCACCTACTCTTCTTATCGCTTTCGACGGTCATTCATTCCGGCCACATGGCATCATCCCCTCTTTCCCCGTGCAGTTAGGAGGGAAGACCGTGTTTGTTGAGGTAGAAGTAGTCGATGCATCCCTTGACTACAATCTCTTGTTAGGTAGGAGTTGGACTTATGCCATGCAAGCAGTGGTTGCTACAGTTTTCTGGGTCTTGTTGTTTCCACATGAGGGCTAGATTGTGACCATTGATCAATTGTCCTTCTCCAGACCTGACCCTTCATTGGGGTAATCTATGGTCCCAATGATTGATAATCCCCAACTGAGCATCGTCAACATAGGGGTTAGTTTGTGCCCATCCTTGATGGGTACCTTCGATTACCCCTCCCCTCAAGGCGATGTCAAGTTCATATCAGACCACCATAAGGTTGAGATTTTCCAAGTTTCGTCATTTTGCATGACTTACTTCAATGATCCGTGGATTCTTCCTTCCCCATCGGCCATGATGGAAGGGACATGGCACAATGGTATGTCCATTCCCTTGTCTGCGGCAGAGGCAGTGTACTTTTTAGTCCATCAAGCTTCAACCAAAATAGATCCGACTCCTGCACAAGAGTTGGATCCGATCCCAGAGCCTATTTGGGCTCAAGGTTCCCTCGCTGGTACCAATTCGTTAGACTTAGTCTTGCTTTCAGACGAAGCAATCATTGAAGCAATGACTAGTTCGGACAAACCCTAGGATGATCTCCATCACAGATCATACCTACTCCTGGAGTTAAGCAGAATCAAAGTAGGGGAATTCACCTTGACTATGACTAGAGATAAATCTTGTCCTATCAGTCCCTTGGCTACACATGAGGTTTATGCCAAGGGTAATATGGAAACTATCGTTGAAACTATACCGATTAATATCTCAAGAACCCATGGTGTCTTGGAGAATGTTTTCATTGGAGCTGTCTGTTCCCTCGAAGAGATTCAAATCTGCACAGACTTATTTAAAGAATTCCACGACGTTTTTGCTTGGTCTTATGAAGAAATGCTAGGTGTTAATGCCCTATAAATTTCCTAGAGGTTGTCAAGAAAGAAGAAATCTATGGGAGGTAACTTTATCCAACCACTTCGAAGCTGGGATCTATCCCTACCAACTTCAGAGAGGGATCTCTCTATATGATTTAGATATGTTTCAAATTTAAAATATTAGGCTAGGTAAATAGAATATGTTGGTTTTGTTGTTGTAGTGTTTGTCGGGTTGGCTGAGATAGTTTACACATACATTGGGCTATGGGGTCTGTACCATGAAAATAAAAATCTAAACTAGAAAAAAAAAGAACCTTTCACAGGGTGAGATAATGTAATCACTGGATTCTTTTAGCGGCATAAATGAGGAAATAATAGAAAAGGTGAGAATGTCAATTACAACAAAGAAGCAGTTAAGAATTTCTTTATCATAAAATCAGAAGATGAAACACTAAAATCTTTCAAAGTGAGAAACAGGGTATACAAAGATAAATCCTACAACATTCATTACTTTCAAATATTAGATTTAGCAAACAGTGTGATGACTAAGAGAGAATAACATTAAACTTAGAAAGAAAAACATCACCAGTGAATACATGCAAGAATATTGTAAAAATGCCTCTTTGTACTAATGGAAGATCTCTTGAAAAATATTATAGTCTGATAGCTCACAGGGTGTAAAGATCAACCCTCAATACTTCGAAAAGTGAAGTATTTATAACCCAAAATTACAAACAATCCTGTCATTAAAGATCAGGATGTGGTAAATCTATTTTTAGCCTAACTAACTTAACAAATTACAAGAATCTATGAAACTGTTTGATGATGTGTCGAAACTACATGCTATTTTCTGGGTGAACCATTGGTGAGGCCTACACGACCTCATCTGATGGGACAACAGACTAGGCTGGGACAGCTCATCGATTACTTGATTAGGTCACAAAGATTTTCCCATCGAGGATGACTGGGAATGCTGACTTTGAGTAACCTTCGATAGATTTCATCCATTTCTGTGTACTTGGAAAATGTAGGCTTGGTGATGAAGATGTACTGGATCTCATGCTGTATGTTGATGTCCAACTGAAGTGCATCTAGGAATGCTTTTCCAGTGATCCTGCCTTGAATCCCTGAAAATTTTGAACTATCCTTAGCCACATCAGCTAGTCTCTTTTTGTAATCTGGGAGCGTCATCAATTTGTCATTTATCACCTTCAAACCTGGAAGACCTTTCTTCTGTAGGGCCTCAATCTTGTTGAAAAACCTTTGAACCCCTAGTTCTATGGACTGAACCTTTTCATCTAGCTGTAGCATCATTTCTCTCTTGGTCAAGACTCTTTTGACCTCAAGCATGGTCTATGTTCTGTCCTCAATTCTCAGCTCTTCTAGCTCCTTTCTGGTTTTAGAATTCAAGAATTCGATGTTTTCATTAGCCTGTGTGGGCATCTCTCCCATTTATAATATGATCTTATCGATGGTTTTTTTACTTCTCTGCACCAATTCATTTTTCTCAAACATAATCTATATCTTTAGCCATATTTTGTTCATAGTCTTCGACCAGTGTTTTACCTGCCACTGTTTTCTTCTGAAGCCGTTGTAACTCTTGTTTGACCTGGTCTGACACCTGTTTTTCCTTGGAGAAACTATTTTGATAAGAATATTTGAGTTCCTAAAGGTTCTCAATATCCTTTTTGAGCCTGCTAATCTCTGTCTCCTGCAGGTTCATATCTTCCATAGATCTGGCCAATTCAGTCGTGTTTTCTAGAGACATCAATGGATTCACTGATGGGACTTCTGCTAGTGATGTTGTGCTCACTCCTGAGAGTGGAATTGCACCCAATGGAATGATTTCCATGGGTTTCAACTGTTCTTTCTCTTTCACTAGATTCTCCATCTCAGCTTCCATTTCCTTTAGTTGTGCATTCTGTACATGATTAAATTAAGCATCTCATCTTTTTCTCCTTCAGTCTTTGCTATTTCCTTTTCCTACGAGTTTACCATTGGGGGAAACTTCAATTTTTTTCTCAAATATATTATGTTTGTGTTTTTCTTCTTGATCATCTCCTTGACTACTTTCACATTCGAGGGATCGTACCCGATCTTGAGGACTAGCTCCTCCAATGTCTTGATCTTGTTGTCGTTGGAAAAGGATGATATCTTCTCCAACTTCAACTATGTCTGGACGTTGTTCAGAGACACTTGTAACCTAGAGGCAGTAGTGGAAGCATGTGCCAATGTGGAGAAAACAATTTCTCTAGTTTGCCTATGCAGATCCATTTGATCGAAAGGATGCACGTCTTTGGTATGGAATTCAAAGGTTTCCCTTTTATAGTCGGTGATTACCTTTGGGTCTGGCACCAGTGCTTGGAGAAATTCCATGTGCATTCTACCCTTCTCCATGTCGAATGCCAATATCAGCCTGTGTTGTGTAGTGGACGTCTGCTTCCAGAATTGGGCATATGTGTTGTTAGTCAGAGTTTGATTATTTTTCTTGATCAAGTCATATTTCTCAAAGATACTCAGCTTTGGTCCTGTCTTGCCTGGATGGTTGATTGGTGGAGTATCTGTAGTCTTATTTGGTAACACAGTTGTTATAATCTACTTGCTGCTTGTGTTGGGGAGTGACCGATCAACCTCTATCACTGCAGTGGATGGAATTTCCTTTTCTCCATTTAGGTCAGGAGCTGGACAGGTTTTTGGCCTCTTAGTATGCAGTCAAAATTCTTCTAATGACACTTCAGTGACACGAGGCAATAGATCTTGCCTAGGACTTTTCTCCTTCGGAGATTCTGGTGTGGTTGTCTGTGATACAGTGACCGAGGGGTCCTGTTGTTCTGTTTCAACCAAAGTGTTTGGTTCCCATCCCTTCTAATTTGCAAATTTATCTACCTCAGGCCTAGATTCATGGACATACAAGATATTCTTGTTTTTTATCCTCATCTCTAAAATGATCCTGCATAGATCCTAGTGACATGTGAAACTCATGAATAATTTCATTTCCTTCAACAACCTATTTGCTTCCTCCCTAGTGCCTCAATTGTTGCAGATGAAAGACCCAATCTGCCCTTTGATTTTGAGTTGTTGCCTCTTCTTTAAAGACACAAAATGAATATCATTCGATTTTATCATTTTCCTTATGTATTCCAGAGAAAAAAATTTGTCAGGTAAGTATTTGGGCAGTTTATATGGGGCCAACTCGCACCCATAGACTCTGATCTCAGTGTGATTTTGGTATAGGTACCAAACACTAGTCTTTGTATGATCTGGGAGATATAGGATCCTATGAACTTCATCATTAATCCTGGTTTTGGATCTTCTGCTGAGCATACTCACCACTGGGTGGTAGAATTGATCGATGAACTGATTGAAACTAAATTCTGTGGAGTTATGTCTGAGCAGGGAAGTCCATGCGGTTACTGTCTAGGGTGTGCCATCTCCATCCATCTTCTGCATGGAAAAAGCAAATTTGTCTGCTTGGAAGAAAATGAACAGGTATGCTAGTATTGTAGAATACCAGAACATGCCTTCTGTGGAAAAATTGACAAATTTCTCATGAATATTGTTCTCCAGGAACTTGCTGAAGTCGAATTGTGTAATAGGCTTCTCATCGGTGGAGAAAATAGACAAAAATCCCAGAATGGGTTCATCTACCCACTGATCTGAATAATAACCCAACAAGGCGCATAGGGACATGATAACCTAGTTTCCTTTGGTTGAGAACATGGAGGAAGGATAAGGGGGATTTGTAGCAGGGAGATGAGTGGATTGTGGAAGAAAAAGCTCAAATATTTGAGCTCTTTGAGGAAAATTCATCTTCTGGTATAAATCTATAAGGATTTCAAGGTTAAAAGGTGATGCAGAGTCGGCTCGGGATATTTGCATCATTTGGTTGATGGTTTCTAGCATGATGAGGAAGAGAACTTCCCCGGATGAGGATACAATGGCTCTTTGCTCGAGAATATAGTGGGCTTGGCACTTGAGGGAGAACTCTAGGAAATTGTGAATCTGGGGGAAGATATATAGGGGTAGGTTGGACTCCCATAGTCCAATTTCGTCACTCTAGTCCACGAAGGCTTCTTTAAGCCATGATTGAAGGTCTGGGAAGTCAAAATCAAACTTAGTGTCTGCAATTAAGTAGTCTTTGTCGGCCAGTGGAATCCTGTCGAGATCTATAGGAGGTGGGAGAAACAGATTCTCCTCTCCTTCTCTTCATTTTGATTTTGGTGCCATTACTGTAACAATATACGTGCCCTATCCCATTGTCAGCCTGTATACACTTTTAGAAATTAGGGTTTTAGAAAATTCAACCTTCTAGCCATATAGACCCTGTATGCCTCTATCACATACACTTCTAATCTTGTCATTGTACTTTTCATTTCACTTCCCAATATGTACCATAACCAATCACAAACATATCTATGCCATCCAACAACATATGCATCCTCCTCATGAATACACAATTACAGATCATGGACATCTCTCAAATAGAACAAAATTTAACTACTCACCCAACCAACTACCATATTCAGACATCAATACAGTCATAAAAAGAATACCTCAATCATTCATCATACCATGAACAAATATAAAAATGAAGAAAACATATAACCATACCATATTTTTTGTATAAGATATGAACTGATATACCATTGTTCTAGGAACTTCCTTCAGACTTCAAGAACCTAGCACCAACACTTGCTTAAGCTTCTATGGATTTTACCTCATGTACGTTCCCTATTATACTATCATGTTGTATATCTATGCAACCTATTATATTGATATCCCACGTATGTACACACCCTATTACACTGATAGCTCACGTACATCTTAGAAACTAGGGTTTTTCATTATTTATGAAACTCTAAAACTTAGTCATTAATACCTCAGACTTATGGAACTTATGATGCATCCATGAGTACCTGTAAGGAATCTTTCACCAAGAATATATCTTCAATATGCTCAAGATATTCACCACAAAAGAAACCCTTGCTCTCTTATTTATACTTCTCCAAGAAACTTCCTCATCTAACAAACTCTAACCAACTTCCTTATTTTAGGATCTAACCCACTTCTAACCACTTTGTCCACTTCTAACCCACTTTCTCCACTTCTAACCCACCTTTCTACAAATAGTAAATTCTCCACTTCTAGTCGCAACTAATTCATTTTTTTTATTTTTTCTTGTTGAAACCACTTAACCCATGACTAACCACTTTGACTAGTCAACTTTCTTCTAGGATCTTCTAGAATAATTTCACTTATTTGACCTTCTATGGCTTCTAGACAACATATGAGAGTTCTCCAACTTCACAAGGCCATAACTCTCTAACCATGAGGAGTTATGTGACATTCTACATATCACCGGAAATGGCATGACGATCAATATCCATCTAAAATAGTCTCACTTAAAAATTCATGAATCTTCATTACAATATTCCACAATAAATCCTTGGGCTCCTTAACCACACATCTAGGATGACTCAACCACTTAACCATTTGGACTTCACAAAGTATATTCCCATGAAGGACTTCATCATAAGGGGAACACTTTGGAGTTCATATATTGGGTACTTACCATCAGACATGAAAAGATAATAATGAACAACATTTACATCATCTCTTCTATATATCGACCCATGACAATACGTCACTATGACACCACTTGACATCTTTGACATTAATTACATCTATGACAACATAGGACATGAATCAATACATGAATAATACTATGACAAGACAACAACTCTTTGACATCAATGAAAACATAATACAACATAGATGTGATTGAGATGACTATTGATTAATAGAATTACCATGTCCACATGTTTCCATCAATGATTGGTGTTGACATCAATGACAACATAATGCAACAATATCTCCCTTTGGAATTGATGGAAATACCAATATTGATGTCAACACCAATCATTGATGGAAACATGTAGACATGGTAATGCTCTTCATTAATAGTCATCTCAATCATATCAATGTGACTATCTCTCCCCCTTTGACATCAATGTAAAAGGGTAGTTATCTCCTTGTGGCTTCTCCCCTTGCCTAAACTCTCCTTCAGGATTTTCCCCTTGTCTATATGCCTTTGATATTCCTCTGAATAGTCTCTCCCTTTTTAACACAAGATATCATTCAAATGAAATGTTGAATACATATCACTCATGCCCCCCCTGTGACCATCACTTCTCATGGAAACATGTCTCTATGCCCTCTCTCCAAGCATATAACTTTTCAAGCATCTATATCTCTATCCTGAATCTGATGAATCTGTCCTCCTAGAATCATTCTCCTGAAACCAAGCAAGGGAATATGAATAACTCCCCCTGTGGGTATGTCTCCCCCTATCTTGTCTACAATATGAACAATATGCTACCATTGAAACTTGTTTCTGCTGCAAATTCCACTACTTAACATATATCAATTGTTTTATGATGATACTTGGACATGTCCATGCATCAATCGTCCAAAATCATTCCATACCATACATCGAGTTTGTGCCAATCATCTCATGAATCAATCATGAAGAAAAATATATCTCAAAAGTGAATCATGAACAAAACATCAACCATGTACATCCTGTGCCATATGATGTTCCAACCATGCACATCAAAAACATACAATAAAATCTCATCATTGAAGTATATATGCCAAGAATATGTGCCAAACATTTTACCAAGCATATATCAGGATCATCAAAAAGTACGTCTATCAATGTACCAATAACATCATTAACATGCCAACCATGTGCCTCAAACAAGTGTCATATCACATATGATATGCCTCTATCATAAACCAAGTGCCACAAACCATGTGTCAAGATATTTATCTCAAGCATCATGCATCAAATAATGTACCAACCAAATACCACAACAAGTTTCTCAACTATCCCATACATCATGTATCAAAGTATATTCTAAGAAAGTAATACCAATTATGTACTTTAACCAAGTACTATTACCCACAATCCTCCTCCATCTACAAGTGCATCAACCATGCACCAACACATGTATCACTATCTTCACCATAGAAAGTGCATCAATCATGCACTAAACTTCAAAAAGATGAAGAACAATTAATATGTGTTCCCATATATGTATGCTATATCAACCATAAACCATGTGCCAATCATACTGCTAGCAAGTGCCTTAACCAATTTGCCAAGTATGTACCAATCATGCCTCAACTATAGATCAATATATGACTCATCAATGATGTACAACATAATAACCTCATTAACTCATCAACTACATGTCCCAATATGTAGCTCAACCACATGACAAATGCATGCACCAAGAAATCTAGCAAACATGCCTCTAACAATACATCATAAGATATATCAATGGAGCTCAAATATGTAACAACCATGTACCATAATAGATCTACCTCAACCACCATTCACTACAACAAATACTATGAATCCAATAGTATCTCTAAACATGTACCAGAAATGTGCCTCAATAGATCAATGATATCTCTAGCTAGCATCAAATCATCATGATATATCTCATAACCAAAGTGCCATAAATTCACTATCATAAACAACATTAGTCCTCAACAGAAAATTCCTCAATCCATACTCTAGAGTTAGTATCATGCATTCAGGATAGGAATCACACATATGATTCAACACTCAACCATATGTTATCACCATACACACATTAAACATATGGCTAAAATCATGAAGTTGGGTAACACTTTCATGACAATTGGGTTTCCAAAATTTCTAGTGGCAATTTTTCAGCCGAAAAAATGTTGCCAGGAATTTTTTCGGCCGAAAATTTGCATGTCAAATTTAATGCTGCCCTCGAAATTGGTGTACAATGTTTTTTGGATGATTTTTTTTCCCATGGTAAGCATATTTCGGCCAAAAGAATTTTCAGCCGAAACATTTATTTTTAACGGATTCTGTTAAAAACTACGTTTCGACCGAAAATCTGAAAATGGGACTGTTTGTAGGAAACTACAAATTCTCTCCCTTCTACTTCATATTTGGAGGTAGAAAACTCCTACAAGTACTCAGATTTTAGTTTCAGAATTGATACCAACATTTTTAAACTTGAATCTACTTTCATTCTGTACAATTTGTTTTAATTTTCAATGTTTTTATCTAATTTCATTTAATTTTATAAAAAAATCACTGCATAATATTTTTAGGCGAGATTATGATTCGGTGAAATGAAAAATACATATATCTAAAATACATTGTGGAAAATTATGGAAAATTTATATTCATAATCGTTAAATTGTTCTCTTGAAAAGAGTATTTTAGATTTTACTTTCAAGTAAAAATTAAGATAGATAGAATGTGTAGAAAAACATGTGTTTAAAATCTGCAACATTTTCAACTTGGTCAACTTCACAAAATTACAGAAATTATAATATTCATCCGTTAGATTCAAAATTATAGTCATAATAAAATAGAGTCTCTGTATATTGTTGCAGTATATTTCATTTCTTAAAAACATAAGTTTAATAATAGATACATTGTTGTGGAAAACAATAACTCATTATCATTCCTTTCATGTTTAAGGAACATACTGTTAAACAATTGCCAAACTGACATATCAAATCTTGATAAAAAAAAATTGAAAAATAGTCATTGGAAATACAACAAAATTATTCACAAGTTTTGTTTTTACTGTAAAGTGAAATTCTAAATAAAAAAATTACTTTTTTATGCCGGAAGTTGAAGCACTTGTGAAAATACAGTTTGTTTTGTCATAAAACAAGCAAAAGTGTTACCCATCTTCATGATTTTACCCATACATGAAACCATATAATCATGAAAACCTGCAACAAACCATGTCAGACCCTGCAAAATAGAGTTATATCATCAAGTCATGTTTCACCTCATCTTCATAGCCTTGTTTTTTAGGCCTTTACCACAGATATGTGACCTATTACACATACAGTTCGTGTATGTACGCGACCTATCTATAGTTAAGCTCTTGTATGTAAGTGAGTTCTTCCACATGAGCTCATGTATGCTGCTGAAAATGTCAAGCTTGATTTTTCCTCATGGATTCCTTTTTATTATGGTTGTTTAGTCTTCTTCACCCACTTATGAAGGTGTATCATCTTCTCATAACTTTAGCTCCGAGCTTCCATATCTTCAACATTATCTTCCTTCCTAGCTTCATGTGTTCTTCTTGTCATGCTATATGAAGCACTCTTCATGGAATGTCTTCTTGTGTTCCATCAATCCTAGGATTTATGGCCAAACCCACTACAATTGTAGCATCACATGGTGTGACAATGAGAAACAATGTGTCCCACTTGATTACATCTCCAACACCTTAGGGTGTTATGAAACCTTCCATTATCTTTCCTTGCACAATGTATGCAATCCAAAGATTTGTGAACATATTCATTACATGAGTAGTAGTGACCATGAAAAATATTTTCATACCTTTCCTTTGGTGTCCACCTTGAAGGTGTCTCTCTTCTAAATTTTCTTTGAGTTGTAAAGATGGCTTCTTGATTTCTTCATTTTTTTGTTCTTTTGAAAGTTTCCTTTCTTTTTCTAGATGGTTGACTTGCAACATTGCTTCCACCCGTTGATAGTGAAAGACTTACCTCTTACTTCTTAGAAGTGCTAGCTTCAATATGTATAGCTTCCTTGTTGTATCCAAGATCTGATTTATCATTTGGAGATATTTGGCTATCTAGCATCTCATCCAAGATTGTTGATATTTTCATGAACTTGATGTGAGTGGTTTACTTCTTTACTTTCTTTCTAATATCAACAAATTCAACTTCCAACTTATGGCATGACTCTTCCATTTGATTTACTTTAGTCTTAAATAGTTTCTTTATTCTTTTGTCGTCTTTAGTTTTGGTCTTAGGATTGACATTAACTTCAAGACTTTTTCTAAGCTCATCATATACCTTCTTATTTACTTCTATTTCATTCTTTAGTATTTTTATCTCTTCTTCTTTTTCTTCTAATTGAGTCTTTTTACTTTCTTATTGTTCTTTGAGCATTTTCTTTAGTTCCATGACATGCTTTGGGTAATTTTCTAGGACTTCATTAATGCATTTTTCAAGATACTCAGAAGAAATTGAATAATTTCATATTGCCATGATAACATCACCTAATTCAAATAAAACCTTTTATTTAAACTTAAACAACTCTTCTTCTTCATCTACACAAACTTCTACTATATTTTCATCTTCATTTGTAAGAGAAATTTCAACTTCACTAGGAGAATTATCATTATAATACTTTGGAGAGTCTTTACCTTCATTTTCCTTGATGGAATTGTAGTCTTTTTCTTGATATACCTCCTCTAGCTCCATCCATAGATCCTTGGCAGAAGGACATTCTCCCATTATTTCTTTGACATAACTTGAGAGTCCCTTGAAAATGGTCTTCAGAGCTAATTCATCATTCTTCTTTTCTTCCTTTTGTGCTACAAACTTTGACTTATTATTCAATGTAATTGATCCACCAATGACTTATTTCCAAACACCTGCTCCTTTTTCCTTCAAATACCCTTTCATTTATATTATCCATTTTGAGTAATATATTTCATCAAATAGGGGAACTTCATCTGTAGGTTCATCCATTTGTGTGTTTGTGGATCTCCTTAGAGCTTGTAAGGGTTATGATGAAGGCATTTTATAAAACCAATTGTTAGAAACACTTACCACACTAAGGGGTGGGGTTGAATCGATGTAGGGCTCTTTTTTCTCCTTTACAAAAACACATTAGTTAGCAATCACCATTTATTCATCATTTATTACTTTCATTTATATCATGTTTTATGTAAACATATATCGACAAAAATTATCATCAATAAGACATCACCACAAGAAACACAAAAATATATGTATACATTTCTTTTATATTATGGATTACAATCCTTCAGGGTTTTTCAACAACAACTCCACAAGAGCAGCAACTCTCAATGCAAGACTCAGCCTGTAAATCGTAACACCAACTAAGAAGAGGAATCAATCCTGAATAGATACCAATATGTCAACAGGTAGGAAACCTATTTATCCTATATATCATGTATGTATGTGTCTTGATTATACTACAACACACATATGTACACATCCTATCCCACTTTTAACCTGCGTAAACTTTTAGAAATTAAGGTTTATGAAAATTCAACCTTCTATCCCTTCAGACCCTTTCTGCCTCTGTCACATACACTTCTTATCTTTTCACTGCACTCTGCCTTTCACTACCCAGTCTATACCATAACCAATCAAAAACATATATATGTTATCCATCAACCTATGCATGCTCCTAATGCATACACAATTACACATCATGGACATCTCTCAAACAAAACAAAATTGAACTACTCAACCAACTCTCTACCATATTCATACATCAATAAAGTCATACAAATAATTCCTCAATAACTCACCATACCATGATTAAATATAAGCATGAAGAAAAAATATAATCATACCATATCTTTTGTAGCAGATCTAAACTAGTAGACCATTGTTTTAGAAACTTACTTCAGACTTCAGGAACCTGGCACCAACACTTGCTTAAGATTCTATAGATTTTACCTCATGTACACTCTTTATTATATTGCAAGCCTACACCTATTATACTGATAGCACACATACATATGCACCCTATTACACTGATAGCCCACATGCATCTCAGAAAATAGAGTTTTTCAGTATTTCTGAAAACATGGAACTTTCATTGTCAATACCTAGGACTTACAAAAATGTTTATGCATCCATGAGTACCTGTAATTAATATTTCACCAAGAATATATCTTCAATATTCACAAGATAATTGCACACACAATATACCCTTGCTCTCTTATTTATACTTCTCCAAGTAGCTTCCTCATCTAACCAACTCTAACCAACTTCGTTCTTTTAGGGGCTAACACACTTTTAACTACTTTGTCCACTTCTAACCCACTTTGTTACAAATAGTAAATTCTCCACTTCTAGTTGCAACTAATTTATTCTTAATGTTTTCTTGTTGCAACCACTTAACCCATGACTAACCACTTTGACTAGTCAACTTTTGTATAGGAGCTTCAAGAAACATTTGACTTCTTTGACCTTCTAGGGGATTCTAGACAAAATATGAGGGTTCTCCAACTTCACAAGGCCATAAATCTCTAACCATGAGGAGTTATGTGACATTCCACATATCACTATAAATGGCATGATGAAGACTACCCATCTAGAATAGTCTCACTTACAAATTCATCGATATTAATTACAATATTCCACAATCAATACTTGATTTCCTTAACCACACATCTAGGATGACTCAACCACTTAACCATTTGAACTTCACAAAGTGTCTTCTCGTGAGGGTTTTCACCATAAGGGGACCACTTTGGAGTTCATAAATTTGGTACTTCCTATCATCCATGAGAATATAATAATGACCAATTGTTACATCATCCCGTCTATACATCAATCCATGACAATACATCACTCTGACACCACTTGACATCTTTGACATCAATTACATCTATGAAAACATAGGCCATCAATCAATACATCAATGATATTATGACAAGACATAAACTATTTGAAATCAATCATTTGACATCAATGACAACATAATGCAACAACACAATCCTAATATTCAGAGCTCCAATATAGAACCATTTAAACGTGATTTTGAGAGTATACATATTGTAACCTGGAAAAAAGATTATTATTGTAATTATATTCTTGTCAATGCAAAGGATGGAGGGAAGCCTAGTAGTTTACTGGTTTATAATGTTGTGGTTAGAAAGATAATATATGAGGAAAAGGATTTGAAAGGAGATATGGTTAACATTTATCAAAAACCACAAGAATTAATTAATTATCTTATAGATACATTTTCAAATTAAGGAGATTGAGTTTTGGATTTGTTCTCAGGTTCATGTAAGAATTATGATGTAACATTTATGAAATCATACTTGAATCTTATAATATTTTTAATTTATCTCTTTTTACAATATTTAAATTCATTATTTATTTTTTATGTAGTGATTAGGTACAACATTAGTGTGTTTCTTACAGAAAGGAAGAAATTGCATAACAATTGAAAGTGACCCAATACAATGTAGTTTTATTCAACAAAGAAATTAATGTTATTCCATCTCTTCCACATGAAATGCAAGAAATTGGTTTGCGAAAAGTACATTTTAGTGAATCAAAGGTGGCAAAAATGTCAAAGGAACCTCAAGTACCATTAGGAGGATTGATTGGAAATGATCACTTTGGAGAACCTGCAGATATCAAAGACCCAATGGAAGAGAAAAATGACACAATGGAAGCACAAAGTGATGTTGAATAAGGTGATAATGTGTTTGTTGATAATGATATTGTTGATTAGTTTTAATATTCCCTTGAAGACGATTCTCAATTTTGCAATTTTTTGATGAGCTATAACTATAATGTTTTGACTTTTAGATTTTAAAATAAGAATGAATATGTATCTATTGTTGTCTTATGATGAATCTTTTTTATTGTTTTATTTTTACTTTTATTTTTATGTGAATCGCTATACTAGGGGAAATTTTATTAATTGTTTTCATTGTTTTACTTCAAATGTATAAAAATATGCTAAAAATGTTAATATTTTATAATTTTTTCACTCATTTTGTTCAATTATGTCCATAACAATGCTTTAGTTGACATGTTATTTTAAATGAATAGGTACCAAAATGTATAGGTTTTTTATTATAAATGGTTGTAAAATGTATATTGTTTTGCTAAATATTAAAAAATAGTATTATTTAACTACAATTATTTTCTATGTATTGAAGTAAAGGTAAACAATGTGTTAAAAATGATGTTTTCCACTATATTTTAATAGTATGGAACCATAAATTAATTAAGGAGACACAATTATATGAAAAATATTAATTTCAAAAAAGTAAATGGTAAAAAATTCTTTTAATATTAAGAGAAGTGTGGAAAAATTACTAAAAACACCGTTGAAAAAAAAAATTAGAAAAAATAGAAAATAGATGAAAATTAAGCATTTAAAAAAAAATGTGGAAACATTATGGGTCGAAAAATTTAAAATATCAAAAAAACACCTAAAAAGGGAGGGGGGGTCCTACCGTTAGCACCATTTTTAAAAATGAGTAAAAAATGTGACCCCTGAGAAAACAAGAAATCTGTAGAGTTCTCGTTAAGTTGGTAACTATATTTCAACATTGAAATCAAGTAGGGGAGCAAATTAACTCTATTTTCTATCAACAAGCACATGATAAATTCTAGTTTTGTTTCTCACATAATCAATGTTTGAGGTTTTATAAGAACCTGTATTTCTATCTCTCACATGATCACTTCTTGCATAATGTCTATAATTTATTGCTTTATAACCAAAATTATTGGAAGAAAAAAAATAGCCAAGAAAGACATTTTGGTGCTAAGTTGTGAAAGGTCTTCTTAGTGGATTGACTCTTGTGAAATATTTCTTGTGAGAAGAATCATATTTATGTTGGTCATCATTTCCTTTCTTTTTGTTTCTTTCATTTTTTATGGAGCCTTTGAGAATATTGGCATAGCTTTTAGGATTTTGTTCATTTTATTTTTTTGATGGCTTTGTGACCTTAGTGCATCTCCCTTAGGTGTCTTTTGTTTTTCTTCATAGCCAAGACCTTTCTTGATGAATGGTGACCTTTGACAACTGGAAATATTATCTAATATTTTGGTACTCTTTCCAAACATCAATATTCTATTCAACTAATCAATTGTTTTCTCTAGTTCCTTTCTTAAGGAAATGATTTAAGCTTCTAGCTTCTCGCAATTTTCTTGCTTTTATTTGAGTTGGATTCTCACCACTACTTCTATCCCTTTTTACTCTTCTATTTGAGTCTTCAGGATGATAATTGTTTTTATTATTTCATCAAGATCATGATCCTTCTTTTCTTATTTTTTCAATTTATATTTCTTCTCTTTATTCTTTCCCCTGAGTCTGTCTATTTTTTCTAAGGCACTAACGAGTTCTTATTCAATATTCTCTTCCCCATCAATGTATTCTTCTTTTGAATCTAATTTTTATTTTTGATTGTCTTCATTTTATTTATTAGTATATTTTGCATCCATGTCTACAAAGAGGAATTTTTCTTTGCCAATATCGTAAACATATCCATCACTTTCTTTAGATGAGCTATTGTCATGTCTAGAGTAGAAACTCTTATTCTTAGTATATATTCATCTTTTTTGTTTATGAGGTTTTCTTTTATGGTTATATTCTTCTTTATAATTACTATCCTCATCATCATTGTCTTCCCTATTTGCATATGGACACTTAGAAACAAAATTTCATACTTTAACACAATTAAAACATTCGAAGGGTAGCTTACCTTTGTATTTTCTAGATATTGTTTTTAGCCTTCTCACAAATTATGCTTCTTATGTATCTAATTCATGGCTAAAACAATCACATAATTTGTGTCCTTTTTTCTTCTTTGATGATTTGAAATTTTGTTCCTTCCATGCTAGATTTTATTTTTATATCCTCATCTCATATGCAATGAGAAACCCATGAAACTCATCCATCATCAATTTCTCTAGATCCTTCATTTATTATATGGAAGATATGTTGTATGAAATTGCAAGTAGTCTGCACTCCCCGATGTATCGTGAAAAGGGGCTAATTGTTGGATTAAATAGGAAACACGTTAGTAGATTGTCAACTCCGAGAAAAATAAAAGGAAGGATGAAATAAATTTGATAGTTGATATTGTTGAACCCCGAATACCTGAAGGTTTTGTGATTGTCGATTCAAGAGGGACATCCATTGTTGAGTCATGGACTCCAGGTGAAATGCTCCAGGAGCAAGCGGAGTTTGAGAATCGAAACTCCTGAAGCTCGAAAGGTGAAATTGATCTTGTATGCTGGTTTGGAGGGCCACGTGTCATCTTATAGTTGAGACTAAGGATCATGTGTGGACAAAGGAAATAAGGAAGAGTCATCGATTGAAGAGGATAGATGTCAACAGATCTTTCATTCTGGAAGATATCTAGTCAGCAACAATAGGGTTTGAGATTTGAATCTCTCGGAACCCAGATCACGAAGGAAACATCAGTCATTGATGGAGGAAGGAGAGATCTAGTCTGCAAACTTGAGAGGATAGATCTAGACCATCTATTCAAGAGCATTGCCAATATCATGAGATCGACGGTCCCATCACATTATGGGGATTGAATATGCATGAACTTTATTTCTGAGATCGTGTGTGAAAGACAGGAAAGGAAGGATGATAACAATCATTGATAGAGAAGAAACACCAAGGTATTGGAGATCAATGGTCATGCTCCATTGCGGGGCCATAACATACTCTGGCCTTAATTTTTCATCAGCAGGCCATAATCGAAACCACAGTTTTGGAGAAAGGATGCATGGATGCTCATAGTGAATTGCGGGGAAAAAAGCGGGTTTCCCTCAAACCACTTATGGACATGCCTACAATCGCATGGCCACATGAAGCTCATAGCTCAAGGTCATATCATGAAACAGAGCCAATGCTCATTAGAGAGAAATCGAGAATTGCTTTTTGAATAAGTGCTTGGTTGTTGGAGTCACTTCACAAACACCTAGGATTTATTTTTACTAAGGTTATTCCTTTTTTATTACTCATAATTAGTCATTATCCAGTCTCCTATATTTTAGGGGAGAATATTCCACACGGAGAATATTCTCTTTCAGTTGACACTTTAGTTTGACTATTTGAGTTGAGTTTAGATGTTGTAGTGGGATCATCACCATTCTAATTTGATCTTACCTTGGTATCATCACCAGAGTGGTGCATTATCCTTGATTCTCTGAGTTAACTCCTCACTACTCTCTGTTCATTTAGTTAACTGAAGACTAGTTGACTAGTTAACTCATATAGGTGGCAGTTCACTCTCGTCACTATCTGAGAGACTAGAATAGGTGACAGGTCACTCCCGTAACTGCTTGTGTGTGTCTATATCACTCTATACCACCACTATGGCACATTGGGTCACCTTAAGTTAAACTCATTGAGTTATACAAATTATATCATGTGTAAATTATTCATTATTCACAACGGTTAATGAGAATTCTTCCATTCTTTCTCTCCTTCTTCTTATTTCTCCAATTCTCTCTGCAAATGTGTGTATTATTGTTTATCTAGATCTATTCTCTATAGATTAAACACATTTACATGGTATCATAGCCGATGGACTACTAAGCAAAATCTACACCAAAAAGTTTTGCAAGTACAAAAGATTGAAGACAACAAAAAGATGGAATTCCAAAAAGAATTCATTCTTACACCTTAAAACTATTTTTCATGGAAGGAGAAAATAGCCATACATCTCTGATCCAGAGGGTTTTACAGTTTAACCATGAATACATATACAGAGCTGACATTAGACATAGAAAAATCCAAGTACTTAAATCACATGGATGAGGCACTCGGAACAATTTGTAGTCTTATTTCTCTCGATCTCCTTTTTCACATATCTTCCTGTAAGAATCCCTATGAAGCCTAAAAAACCTTGGAAGGGATATTTGGAAAATAGGATGATATGAGGGGATACATGCTAGAGGTGGAGCTTCTCACATTGGATCCAAAAATCTTCGACAATATCCAAGATTTCTTTACAAAATTCAGGGATTTACTGTCACAAATCAAAGCTTGCAGGGTTGATAAATCGATGGAGGAGAAAAAAATGGTTCTCACCATTCTCTCCAAGATTGCTCTTGAATTCTCTATATTCCTATCAACATTCCATACTGTCATATTTTCCTCCAGAGCCACCTGGAAGATGCCTTCTCTTGAGGACTTTATTGAATCCTTGACACAAGGGAAAACCAAGCTCATCAACATGGGTGCAATCAAAGGCCCAATGGTGCATGTACTCACTGTACATGATGGCAGACACAAATATCAGAAATCTAAAGATAAATATAAACAGAAATATCATGCACATCTGAAGAAGGAAGGGTACACAAAACCCTTCAATGATGCCTCCAGATCCAAAGGGGAAAAGGGAAGAAAAGGAGAGAAATGCAGGTACTGTCACAAAGGATTCCATTTGGAATCTGCATGCATGCAAAAATAAATAGATCTAATGTCTCAAATACTTCAGAAAAACAACCTTGGAGATCGCATTCTTGAGGGTGCCAAGAAGAAGAAGCTAGAATATCTGAATTCCAAGAAAAGCAATTCTAGCCATGCCTTGATTTCCATCAACTCCTCTCTCGATGCTTGGATCGTTGAATCAGGAGAATCAAATCACATGGTTTCCTCAGAAGAAGTACATTCTTATTTGGATGCATGAAAAGGTCCTCCCATTCTGATGGGGGACAACTCTTCTATCGAAATCACCGACAAGGAAGGATTGAACTCACCAACAAAAGTTTCCAGAATTTGTTACATGTTCCCAAGCTTTCTGTCAACCTTCTCTCTGTGTATCAGATGAAGAATTATGACACTGGAAAAAAAATCGTATTCACACAAAATGTCATGGACATCTACGACATGCAAACCAAATCTAGGGTTGCAACCGGTGAGGTAAATCATCAGTCCATATTGTATACATTTTTTGAATTCATTGAACCTGATTCTGCTTTACTTCTTACTCATGGTGATGAAAGTAGTAGGATATGGCACGAAAGGTTTGGACATTTGAATTTCAGATACATGCAACATCTTAGCAAGCATAGATTATTTGATGGTCTACCAGACATCCATTTCTCCAAGGGATTATGTGAGGGATGTGTTCTCAGAAAACACCCTCAAGAGAAATTCGACAAGGGAAAGTTTTAGTGATCTTCTCCACCTTTAGATCTGATCCACAGTGACCTCATAGGTCCTTTTACACATCCATCGATCAGAAAAGAGAGGTTGTTTCTCATTTTTGTTGATGATTTCTCATGTTTTACTTGGATCTACTTTCTCAGGCAAAAATCTGAGGTCTTTCACCACCTCAAAGATTTCAAAGCCTTGGTTGAGACACAATCCAAAAAGAAGATCAAATTCCTCTGAACTGATAACAGAGGAGAGTATGTAAATCATAAGATCCATAATATTTTCCATGAGGTAGGGATTCAATTGTAGCACACAGTTCCCTATACTCTGCAACAAAATAGAGTTGCTAAGAGGAAAAACAAATCTCTAAAGGAGATGGCATCTTGCATGTTGCATGCAAAGTCACTACCACAAAGACTATGGGCGAAAGCACTTAACTGTGAAACATACATAAAACATATATCTCCTCATAGATCTGTCAAGGATAAGACCCCCTACGAGGCTTGGAGAGGCCTCAAACCAGAAGTGACCCACTTTCACATTTTTGGTTCTTGTGCATGGGCCTGGATTCCCTCTGAAAAGATGAAGGAACTTGATCCACAGAGAACTGAGTGCATTTTTGTTGAATACCCTGATGGTGTGAAGGGATATTGTCTCATTGATATTTCCTCATACCAACTCATCATTTAGTGTAGTGTTCAATTCAAGGAAAGTGTCTCTCATGTACCTCAACAACTGCATGCAAACACCTTCACTCTTCCACCTATCTGAGATACTGAGCATGAACATGCCGACTCTTATTTAGATGATAGTTCTGATTTAGAGGACTCAGATGATTCAGGTTTAGATTCAGAGTCAGTACAATCAGATGCAGAGTCAGAGTATCCATATGTAGTTGCAGAGCTAGAGAAGAGGCCCAACTGGGCACATACTACTCTTCAGGATGCAGGGGATATCATTCATGATCCAACCGATACTAGGAGGATTCGATCTAATTTTGAGGAGCCTCCTATTGCACACATTGTCATTGAACCATTGCCTTTGAGGAATATTTTCTTGTTTCAGTATTCAGATCCATAGTCTTATGGCGAGGCTGTTGGAAATCCCTTTTGGGTATCCACCATGCAGGAGGAGTGCAACTCCCTCCTCGAGAACCAGAATTGGGATTTGGTTCCCCTTCCTTCTAGGAGGAAACTTGTTAGATGCATATGGTTCTATGGGACCAAGAGTGCAGTGGATGGACAGATCAACAGATACAAATCCAGGCTTGTTGCCAAAGGATTTTAGTAGGTTTATGGTATTGACTATGATGAGACCTTCACTCCAGTAAAGAATATGGATTCCATATGATTTGAAATTTCTGTTGTGACAACCAAGGGATGGGAAGTCAATCAAATGGACGTGAAGAATGCATTTCTTTATGGTGATCTCTCTGAGGAGATCTACATGGATCAGCCCCATGGATTTATGTAGGACTCATCTTTAGTCTGTCGATTGAAGAAGTCACTTTATGGCCTCAAGAAGGATCTGAGGGGATGGTATGCCAATATGGACTCCTACCTGTTGTCATAGAACTTCGTATGTTGTTAATCATACCCAAATGTATACATGCTCAGGACAACTAGTTCACTTCTACTTTTATTTTTGTATGTCGATGATTTGTTGATCACCAGTTGCTCGACTTCAATGATTGTTGTAGTCAAGAGGATTCTACATGATAGGTTTTTGATGATGGACATGGGTCCACTACACTTCTTCCTTGGACTTGAGATCAGTCAAGATACATCAGAGATCAAACTATCTCAAGCCAAGTATGCATGAGATATCCTTGATAAATTTCACATCATAGACTACAAGTCTACTCGGACTCCTTTCCTATCATGAATCAAACTTGAGGACGACGGGGAGACTCCACAGGTTGACAAAACACTGTCCAAAAATCTAGTGGGGAGATTGTTGTATCTCACACAATCCAGACCAGACCTCTCATATGCAGCTGGCACAGTTTCTAGGTTCATATAGGAGTCGCATGAGCTACATTGGAAAGATGCAAAGCATATCCTTTGATACTTATAGGGCACCATCACCTTTTGGATTCATTATGCAACATACTCTACATTAGATATCATTGGGTTTGTTGATTCTGACTGGGCCAACGATAACATTGATTGCAAGTCCACATCTGGTTACTCACTCAGTCTTGGTTCTAGGCCTATCTGTTGGTCAAGAAAAAAGAAAGTTGTCATTGCTCTAGCTTCAGCTGAGGTAGAGTATAGAGGGGTAGTTAACATAACCATTCAGGCTATGTGGCTACAACATTTTCTCACTAATTTGGGCATTCAGTTTCATCGGTCGATCGTCATCTAGTGTGACAAAAAAAGAACTCTGAAGTTCTATAGAGATCCATTTCAGAGGTAGCGGATGAAGCACATCGAGATCCACATGCACTACATCTGGGAATTTATACATGAGGAGATCATCGACTTGCAGTTCTTTCCTTCAGCAGAATGGACGGTAGACATTTTCACCATGACCTTCACTGAGTAGAAATTCCATTCTCTGCGAGGTCATATTGGAGTGAAGGACTCAGTTGCCTAGAAACTGTATTTCTTATTCTTACATACATTGTACCTTGACGGGGGTTTTTCCCATGAGGTTTTCCCTCTTTCTTCACTTTATTTTCAATGTATCTTTTTTACTTGGTTACCTAACATGGCCTCGTTGTCAGAACCCAATATTTATTTTCGCCATAGTGATGTTCAGGGGGGGTGTTGGGGTTACTTCACACACACCTAGGATTTATTTTTCCTAAGGTTATTCCTTGTTTATTATTCATAATTATTCATTATCCAGTCTCCTATATTTTAGGGGAGAATATTCCACCTGGAGAATATTCTCTTTCAGTTGACACTTCAGTTTGACTAGTTGAGTTGAGTTTAGATGTTGAATTGGGATCATCACCATGCTAATTATACCTTGCCTTGGTATCATAACAAGAGTGGCACATTAGCCTTGATTCCCTGATTTAACTCCTCACTACTCTCTGTTCAGTCAATTAACTGGAGACTACTTCACTAGTTAACTCAACTAGGTGGCAGTTCACTCTCGTAACTACCTGAGAGACTAGAATAGGTGGCAGTTCACTCCTGTAACTACTAGTGTGTGTCCATATCACTCTGTACCACCACTATGGCATATTGGTTCACCTCAAGTCAAACTCATTGAGTTATACATAGTATATCATGTGTAAATTATTCATTATTCACAACGGTTAATGAGAATTCTTCAATTCTTTCTCTCCTTCTTCTTATTTCTCCAATTCTCTCTGCAAATGTGTGTATTATTGTTTAGATATATCTATTCTTTGCATATTCAATACATTTTCATGGTATCAGAGCTGATGGAATGCTAAGCAAAAGATACACCAAAAAGTTTTGCAGGTACAAAAGATTGAAGATAGCGAAAAGATGGAATTCCAAAAAGAATTCATTCTTACACCTTAAAACTATTTTGCATGGAAGGGGAAAATAGCCATACATATCCGATCCATAGGGTTATACAGGTTAACTATGAATACATATACAGAGCCGACATCAAAAATAGAAAAATCCAAGTACTTAAATCGCATGGATGAGGCACTCATAAGAATTTGTAGTCTTATTTCTCTCGATCTCCTTTTTCACATATCTTCCTGTAAGAATCCCAATGAAGCCTAGAAAACATTGGAAGGGGTCTTTGGAAAATAGGATGATATGAGGGGATACATGTTGGAGGTGGATCTGCTCACATTGGATCCAAAAAGATTCGACAATATCCAAGATTTCCTTACAAAATTCAAGGATTTATTGTTGCAACTCAAAGCTTGTGGGGTTGATAAATCGACTGAGGAGAAACAAATGGTTCTCACCATTCTATCCAATATTGGTATTGAACTATCTAGATTCATATCAACATTCCATATTTTCATATTCACCTCTGGAGCCACCTAGAAGATGCCTTCTCTTGAGGACTTTATTGAATCCTTGACACAAGAGAAAACCAAGCTCATGAACATGGGTGCAATCAAAGGCCCAAGGGCGCATGCACTCACTGTGCATGATGGAAGCCACAAATATCAGAAATCTAAAGATAAATATAAATAGAAATCTGATGCACATATGAAGAACGAAGGGTAGACAAAACCCTTCACTGATGCCTCCAGATCCAAAGGGGAAAAGGAAAGAAAAGGAGAGAAATGCATGTATTGTCACAAAGGATTCCATTTGGAATCTGCATGCATGAAAAAATAAATAGATCTGATGTATCAAATACTTCATCAAAACAACCTTGGAGATCACATCCCCAAGGGTGCCAAGAAGAAGAAGCTAGAAGATCTTAATTCCAAGAAAGGCAATGCTAGCCATGCCTTGATTTCCATCAACTCCTCTCTCGATGCTTGGATCGTTGATTTAGGAGAATCAAATCACATGGTTGCCTTAGAAGTAATATATTCTTCTTTGGATGCATGCAAAGGTTCTCCCATTCTGATGGGGGACAACATTTCTATCAAAGTCACCGACAAAGGAAGGATTGAAATCACCAACTAAAGTTTCCAGAATGTGCTACATGTTCCCAAGATTTTTGTCAACCTTCTCTCTGTGTATCAGATGACGAATTATGGCACCGAAAATAAATTTTTATTCACACCAAATGTCATGGACATCTATGACATGCAAAACAAATCCAGGGTTGCAATTGGTGAGGTAAATCATCAGTCTAGATTGTATACATTTTATGAATTCATTGAACCTTATTCTTCTTTACTTCTTAATCATGGTGATGAAAGTAGTAGGATATTGTAAATTCTAACCTTGTACAATATCTACTGCAAACTGATATTCAGAAAAGAACAGAAAAGATACAATGGAAAATACAAACATTACACAGAGATTTTTCACCTGGAAACCCAAATCGGGAAAACCAGCATATATTATATTGATACACATTGCATTACATTGTTTACAATACAATATACATATAGGAGCCAGCGGCATCCAAAACCCTAACCCAATGACCTGGATTAGTCCAAAACCCTAATTCCTTAACCGGAAATAGAAAACCATCGGCAAAAACCATGTGCCGAAAACCACCTAATATCATGTGGTCCCGGAAATATGTCGGCCCGGCGATAATATGTCGGCTCGAAACCGGCAAAAATATGTCGGCCGAAACAAAATTTTTCGGGGGCGCTGCCCCCGAACCCCTGCACCCCCTCTTACCCCCCTGCGCGCCCGGCGCAGGCGCTCAGACACTACTACTTGTGCAAAGAATATAACACATACCCAACATTCTCCCACTTGTTGTTTTCTTTCCACACAAGGGGTTACAGGGTTACATAGTCAACAATCCAGGGCAGCAATGCCCATGGATCCTCTACACCAAGACAACTTCTCAGTGCTCACAAATTTTGTTAATGAATCTGCAACATTCTTCAAAGTGTCCACCTTCATCAGTGAAACTTTCTTTTCTTCAATCATGTCTCTCACAAAGTGATATTGAACATCAATGTGCTTTGTCTTTGAATGATA
>ML777329.1:951711-966324 GCA_009831015.1 Picea engelmannii | reverse complement strand
ATCTCTCTCCACCAAAAGATCTTCCATCTTGAGCTTCCACAACTCAAAGCTTTTCCCATTAAACTTCTCGATCTCCATCTTCAAATTGCTTGCCATTTCTTTTCACCTGAAAAACAATACCGTAGATCTCCCACTGTAACAAGGCTTATCATAGTCTCGAGCCAAACCCTTGACGAAAAAGGCGTCCCCCTGAAGCCAATAAAGCTCTGATACCAAATCTAAATTCTAACCTTGTACAATATCTACTGCAAATTGATATTCAGAAAAGAATAGAAAAGATACAATGGCAAATACAAACATTACACAGATATTTTTCACCTAGAAACCCAAACCGGGAAAACCAGCATATATTATATTGACACACATTGCATTACATTGTTTACAATACAATATACATATAGGAGCCAGCGGCATCCAAAACCCTAACCCAATGACCTGGATTAGTCCAAAACCCTAATTCCTTAACTGGAAATAGAAAACCATCGGCAAAAACCATGTGCCGAAAACCACCTAATATCATGTGGTCCCAGAAATATGTCGGCCCGGCGATAATATGTTAGCTCGAAACCAGCAAAAATATGTCGGCCCAAAAAAAAATTTCGGGGGCGCTGCCCCTGAACCCCCGTGCGGGGGGCTCCGCCCCCCTGCACCGCCTGAGGGGGGGCCTAGCGGCCCCCCCTCTTACCCCCCTGCGCGCCCGGTGTAGGCGCTCAAACACTACTACTCGTGCAAAGAATATAACACATACCCAACAGATATGGCACGAAAGGTTTGGACATTTGAATTTCAAATACATGGAACAACTTAGAAAGTATATATTAGTTGATGGTCTACTAGACATCCACTTCTCCAAGGGAGTATGTGAGGGATGTGTTCTTAGAAAACACCCTCAAGAGAAATTTGACAAGACAAAGTCTTAGCAATCTTCCGCACCTTTAGATCTGATACACAATGACCTCATAGGTCCTTTTCCGCATCCATCGCTCAACAAAGAGAGATTTTTTCTCATTTTTATTGATCATTTCTCATGTTTTACTTGAATCTACTTTCCGAGGAAAACATCTGAGGTCTTTCACCACCTCAAAGATTTCAAAGCCTTGGTTGAGACATAGTCCAGAAATAATATCAAAGTCCTTTGAACTGATAATAGAGGAGAGTATGTAAATCATGAGATCCATAATATTTTCCATGAGACAGGGATTCAATTGCAGCACAAAGTTCCATATACTTCGCAACAAAATGGAGTTGTTGAGCGGAAAAACAGATCTCTAAAGGAGTTGGCATCTTTCATGCTGCATGCAAAGTCACTACCATAGAGACTATGGGCCGAAGCACTTAAGTGTGAAACATACATACAAAATATATATCCTCATAGATCTGTCAAGAATAAGACCCCCTATGAGGCTTGGAGTGGCCTCAAACCGGAAGTGACCCACTTTCACATTTTTGGTTCTCATGCATGGGCCTGGATTCCCTCTGAAAAGAGGAAGTAACTTGATCGACATAGAACTGAGTGCATTTTTGTTGAATACCCTGATGGTGTGAAGGGATATCATCTTATTGATATTTCCTTAGACTGGCTCATCATTGAGCGTAGTGTCCAATTCAAGGAAAGTGTCTCTCATGTACCTCAACAGCTGGATGCAGAAAACTTCACTCTTCCACCTATCTGAGATGATGAGCATGCACATGTTTACTCTTCTTCAGACAAGAGTTTTGATTCAGAGGAATTAGATGATTCAGATTCAGATTTAGAGTTAGTACAATCGGATGCAGAGTCAGAGCATCCAGATGTAGTTGCATAGCCATAGCAGAGGCCCAAGTGGGCACATACTACTCTTAAGGATGAAGGGGATCTCGTCCATGATCCAACCGACACTAGGAGGATTCAATATGATTTCGAGGAGCCTCTTGTTGCACTCACTACCATTGAACCATTGCCTTCGAGGCATCTTTTCTTTGTTCAGTCTTCAAATCCATAGTCTTATGGTGAGGCTGTTGGAAATCCATTCTGGGAATCCACCATGCAGGAGGAGTACAACTCCCTCCTCGAGAACTAGACTTGGGATCTGGTTCCCCTTCCTTATGGAAGGAAACTTGTCAAATGCAGATGGGTCTATAGGACCAAGGGTGTAGCGGATGGACATATCAGTAGATATAAAGCCAGACTTGTTGCCAAATGATTTTAGTAGGTTTATGGTATTGACTATGATGAGACCTTCACTCCAGTAGTGAATATGGATTCCATACGATTGACACTTTCCATTGTGGAAACCAAGGGATGGGAAGTCCATCAGATGGACATGAAGAATGCATTTCTTCATGGTGATCTCTCTGAGGAGATCTACATGGATCAACCCCAGGGATTTATGCAGGAATCATCTTTGCCCTATCAACTGAAGAAGTCACTTTATGGCCTCAAGAAGGCTCTGAAGGAATGGTATGCCAAGATGGACTCCTACCTATTGTCACAGAACTTCGTACATTGTAAATAAGACCTAAATGTATACATGCTTAGGATGACTAATTCACTTCTACTTTTAGTTTTGTATGTCGATGATTTGTTGATCACCAGTTTCCCGACTTCAGTGATTACTGCAGTCAAGAGGATTCTACATAACAGGTTTTTGATGACGGGCATGGGTCCTCTACACTTCTTCCTTGGACTTGAGATCAGTCAAGATGCATCAGGCATCAAACTGTCTTAAGCCAAGTATGCATGAGATCTCCTTGAGAGATTTCACATGACAAAATGCAAGTCTTCTCTGACTCCTTTCCTATTAGTAGTCAAACTTGAGGATGGCGGGGAGACTCCACAGGTTGACAACACACTATACAGATAGCTAGTGGGAATTTTTTTGTATCTCACATACTCAAGAATGGACCTCTCTTATGAAATTGATGTAGTTTCTAGGTTCATGTAGGAGTCGCATGAGCTCCATTGGAAAGCTGCAAAGTGTATCCTTCGATAATTACAGGGCACCATCACCTTTGGGATTCATTATGCAGTAGACTCTACATTAGATCTCATTGGTTTTACTAATTCTGATTGGGCTGGAAATAGCATTTATCACAAGTCCACATCTTCTTACTTAGTCAGTCTTAGTTCTGGGCCTATCTGTTGGTCAATCAAGAAGCAATTTTCCATTGCTCTATCTTTAGCTGAGGCAGAGAACAGAGGTATAGTTAACATAACCATTCAGGCTATGTGGCTACAAAATTTTCTCACTGAGTTGGGCATTCAGTTTCATCAGTCGGTCGTTATCTGGTGTGACAACCAAAGCACTCTCAAGTTCTGCAGAGATCCATTTTAGAGGCAGCAGATGAATCACATCGATATCCACATGCACTACATCTGGGACATAGTACACGGGGGGATCATTGACTTACAGTTCTTTCCTTCAATAGAATAGATGACATACATTTTCACCAAGACCTTCACTGAGCAGAAATTCCATTCTCTGCGTGGTCGTATTGGAGTGAGGGACACAGTCTCCTAGAAACTGTAGTTCTTCTTCTTACATACATTGTACCTTGAGGGGGGGGTTCCCATGCGGTTTTCCCTCTTTCCTCACTTTATTTTCAATGTATCTTTTTTACTTGGTTACCTAACATGGCCTCGTTCTCGGGACCCAATCTTTGTTTTCACCATAGTGATGTTCAGGGGGGGTGTTGGAGTTACTTCACACACACCTAGGATTTATTTTTCCTAAGGTTATTCCTTTTTTATTATTCATAATTAGTCATTATCCAATCTCCTATATTTTAGGGGAGAATATTCCACCTGGAGAATATTCTCTTTCAGTTGACACTTCAGTTTGACTAGTTGAGTTGAGTTTAGACATTGCATTGGGATCATCACCATGATAATTCAACCTTGCCTTGGTATAATAACTAGAGTGGTGCATTAGCCTTGATTTCTTGAGTTAACTCCTCACTACTCTCTTTTCAGTCAGTTAACTAAAGACTAGTTGATTAGTTAACTAAACTAAGTGGAAGTTCACTCTCGTAACTACCTGAGAGGCTAGAATAGGTGGTAGTTCACTGCTATAACTACTGGAGTGTGTCCATATCACTCTATGCCACCAGTATGGTGCATCGGTTTACCTCAAGTCAAACTCATTGAGTTATACAAAGAATATCATGTGTAAATTATTCATTATTCACAACGATTAATGAGAATTCTTCCATTCTTTCTCTCCTTCTTCTTCTTTCTCCAATTCTCTCTACAAATGTGTGTATTATTGTTTATCTAGATCTATTATTTGTAGGTTAAACACATTTACATTGGTCACCACCACTGGTCATGCGAAGGAAGGGGCTTAGAAGACAAAGAAGCCATAATTGACTGGTTGTAACTGTAAGAAAAGATGAATATTCTCGACTGCCAGAGAAGCTAAGGAATCTCAGCATAATTCCCATTGATGATGAATGCATTGAGATAACCACCAGGGATGAAGAAGAGTTTCCATGATGATCAGGAAGAGGATCCGATGTGAGAAAATGATGAAGACCAAAGAAGTGAAAACATTCAACTAGTTAGCCATGCAGTCATGAGGAAGAGACGTAGTGAACAACCTGCATGGAAGGATAGTGACTTAGTGAAGAACATGAAAAGGCATAGTGCAGAGGATGCAATTGGTGCACAGAGAATATAAAAACATAGATAGAGAAGATATGCTAAGGGCTATTGAGTGTGTTTCATGCAGGTAGAAGCATGTTGTGTGCATGAGCTGAAGTGCATAGAAGAGGCGTGGTGCATAGAGTGGAAATAAGACACAGAGGATAAAGAGTAGAATAAGCAAGGAACATAAATGCATATATGAGAGAAGAATATAAAGCATAGTAGATGCGAGGAGAGAGACACTGATGTAGGAAGAGCAGAGAAGTGTAGTAGAACAGTGATGAGACTGCTAAGCCATAGATAAATGTTGTATCACTGTGATAAATTCAAGTAAGAAAATATTTATATTTTAGGGTGCTAAGGAGGTGCTAGGGAGGACTGGTGTTCTCATAGTTTCAAGTGGGTTCTTTAACCCAGGGAGTTGTAGCTTCCATCTGTTTGCAACTAGAAAAATCAGGGTGGTAGGGTGGTGCAAGGGAGAACTATTGTTCTCTATTATACAAGTCGGTGCCTGTGTGACTCGAAGTTGGTGCTTCCATCCAGTTGGTGATGGAAAACTTAGGGAGCTGGTGCTTCCTTCTAGTGGGTGCTAGAGAAACTAGAGAGTTGGTGCTCTCACCAACTTGCAGCTTGAAAAATAGAGGTGGTATCCTCACAATGAATTGGTGATAATAATAATGATAATGTACATAAAATATATATTACTTAACATATCAAGAACAAGAGGTTTTTCCCTTTATGGGTTTCCTCAGGTAATATCTATCTCTATATGTTTCATGTGTGCGATTGATATTGAATATTCTATTTCTTACCTCCCTGCATTATTTTGATTGTCATTGAGTGCTTTGTAAATAGTTTAAAATAAGAATAATTGTTTAAGCATGGTAGCAACTGATTCACCCCCCCCTCTTAGTTGTCCAACAATTGGTATCAAATAATTTTCCCTTTATTTAAGGGCAGATCCTAGAGCTTAAACATGACTAGCCATGGAGGAACTTCAACCAATAAGGCCCCCCTATTCAATGGAACAAAGTTTGGCTTCTGGAAAGTTAGGATGAGAACCTACATAATGCATTTAGGTGCAGATGTTTGGGATGTGGTAGAGACTAGTTATGTAAAGCCAGTTGTACTAGCTTCTAAGGATGACAAGCTAAAATTCAGCTTCAACACTAAGGATATGAATGTTATTCCGAGTGGGCTTGCAGAAGAATAATTTGTAAAAGTTATGCACTTAGAATCTGCCAAAGAAATGTGGGACAAACTAATTAGAAGTTATGAAGGTAATGAGAAGGTAAAGGATGCCAAGATTCAAACCTACAGATTACAGTTTGAACAAATAAACATGAATGAGGATGAGACAGTTAATAAATTTTTCTTAAGAATTGAGGATCTTGTGAATTCCATGAAAGGTCTTGGTGAGAAGATTGAAGACGTATTATTAGTTCAGAAGATCTTAAGATCTTTTCCTGATAGATTCAATCCAGAAGTTTCTGTAATGGAAGAACTAAATGATCTTAAGACTTTGTCTATTGATCAACTCCTAGGAACTCTAACTTCTTATGAAATGAGTATTAGTAAAGATAAATATATCACTAGAGAAGAATCATTTAAAGTATACAAGAATGAGGATTCTGAGCCTGATGAAATTGAAGCAAAAATTGTAATAATACTAAAGAAAGGATCAGGAAGGTACCAAGGCAAGCTTCCCTTCAAATGTTTTAACTATGGAAATACAGGCCACTTTGCATCTAAGTGTCCATAGAAGCAGAAGGAATAGAACTCTGAAGGAGAAGAGAAGTACAAATCCAAGAGATTTGGTAAAAAGAAAAGTTTATGTGTAAAAAATGATGACTCTTCAGAAGACACAGATAGTGACTCTTCCTATCAAGATAAGGTTAATGAATTTGTTCTTATGGATAAAGAGGATTATGATAATGAAATCACAGGAAGTGATGTCAATATTGAAGAAGTTATGGTTGACTTGGAAGGAGATATGATAAGTGCTTTAGAAGAGATTGACAGACTCAGACTTAAGAAGAGAAAACAAAAAAATTTGTTGATATAGTTCAAGAAAGGAAGTAAAAAACCTGATGAATACTTTGCCCTACTAAAATTGAAATTAGAAGAGGCAAAGAAAATCGAATACATTCTGAAATAATAGTTATAAGGAAATAAGGAAAGATGTGAAGCTCTGGAAGAAGAAGTAGTGAAAACTAGGAAAGACTTGGAGAAGTTTCAATCCTTGTATCATCAGAATCTATCAAGTATCAAAGCCTCAGAAGGATTAGCCACCATTCTGAATCATCAAAGGAATCCAAAATTGAAAATGGGTTTGGGTTATGAAGAGGGATCACGTATTGGTCAGCCAAGCAACAAAGAACCCATCAAGTTTGTCAAATCTACAACCAATGACAACATCAAACCTGTAGAAACAAAGAAATATAATTAGCCACAAAGGAGGAGTAAAGAAAAAGGTCCCATAACTGAATTTGTAGAACAAAGAAATAATACACCCTCTGCTCAAGGAAATCATCAGTATGGAAGAAATCAACCTGCTCAAATAAGACAACTATTTTCCAGGTACATAGATTTTTTCTAAAGAATTTGATATTGTTTCTACTGTTCTAACTTTGGCCACAAAGATATAAATTGTTCCTTAAGATTTATACACGAGAAATCAAGAATCCCAAGGAATAAATATTTTCCACAATATAGAATGAGATAGCCAAGTAACAAACAACCACATATTGTAAATTTTCAAATTAAGTTTAGAGACATGCAACTGAGGAGGTCAAGAAATAATAAACAGTCAATGAGTAGACAACGTTTCAACAATCACTTTGAGCTATTGAACAATGACCTTGAATGCTATAATTGTCATAACTTCGTCTACAAATCTGAAAACTTCCATTTGAATAATTACAAAGCAGATCCAAGGATAAATCTCTTAGCTAGAAAGGCCAACACACAGAAAAAAAAAGATAGTGAAAAATGTGGTTTAGTACTTTTAGCTCAGGAAAAAAGGACTCCTGGAATATAGAAAATGGATGTTCCAAGAGCATGATTGGATAAAAGGATAAGCTTCCTCCTATAAGTAAAACAAAAACAGGAAATGTGATCTTTGAAAGTGATGAACCAGGTAAAATCAAGGGCAAAGGGATATGTGAGTTTGAGTAATGGCAAAGGATATTCCCAGGATGTTCTTCTTGTAGATGGTTTGAAACATAATTTTCTCAGTATAAGTCAAATGTGTGACAGGGGTTGTGAAGAGTTGTTCACGCCCAAAGATTGTAAGGTAAAAAATGTAAACTCAAGACAAGTGGTGGCTAAAGGCATAAGGAAAAATAATGATGTTGATATTGAATCCTCCCAAGCAAGAAAATAAGAAGTAGAAGAAGAATCATGTCATAAGCCATAAGCAGAAGTTGATAAGGTTGAGAAGTTAGACACCCAAATCAAGTTCTTGAACAAGTCCATGACCCTGGATGAGATCTTGGATAGTCATAGATCACCAAATGACAAATCTGGTCTTGGATACAACAAGGAAGAAATCAATACTCCTAAGAAGTCTAACACGGTTCTTTCATTTGTAAAAAGAGAAAGAAGGTATGAGAGTGTTTGTAATGGTTTTTTCTTGTGATGAATATGGTCATAAAAGCCTTGGATTGTAGGCATCATGGAAGAAAAATGAATTTGTTGTAATAGAAGATTAGAGAAGAGTGACATGGGGAGTCATTCAACTATGACAAGAAAAGATTGATGAAAGAGTCCCAGTAAGAGAGGTGAGAAATATTGAGTCTTCTACAGAGGACACAACTGAAGCTAGAGATGAACAGGTCCAAGAATCAAACGGAGAAGACTCTAAGTTAGATACAAATACGTTGCAGGACTCAAATAATAGAATCCATCCTGTCAGGGGGAGTTTGTGTTGGTTGAATATCTGATACCTCTGAAAAGTACTACAACAGCTTAGGGGGAGCATGTTTTCTTTGACATTGATGTCAAAGGGGGGAGAAAAGGTGTGTTATGCAGGCTACAGTTGGAGATCTAAGTAGAACAATGCATTTAAGTAGAATAGTACAGTCTTTCAGGGTTTCCATCAATGACAAAGGGGGATATTGTTGGCTTGTTTGTAGGCAGAGTGTGCTTGTCAATGATGGAAAGAACAATAATGATGATGATATGTTTACAGGAAAGGAAATAAACAATGATGGCAAACAGAGAAAGCATAAGTTTAGGAGAGGAAGCGTGAGTATGCGGAGATAAAAGCTCAAAAATAAGTGTAATCCTAGAAGGAGAAGAAAACAATATGTAGAGACGAGAAATATTAGAAGAGATATAATTTTACAGAAGTGTAGATGAGGTGCAATTCATCAGGACTCACAGAAGGATCAAAGGTCAAGGCCTTTGACACTTAGACATTCTTCCAATTTGGGAGGAAGTGTAAGATTAGGAGGAGCAGTGAAAGTGGTTGTTGGATCAATGTCCATACAGGAGGAGCACACAAAAAGGTCGAGCCATTGATCTAAGAACATGATCGAAAAACAACATTTAGTTTGGGTCTAAATATGCGGAAAGTTTACACTCAAGAAATTTTGAGATTTGAAATCCCTAGAATGAGAAGTTCCATTAGTCGTTGGATCAATTTCAAGTGGAAGGATAAGATAACATAGAAAAGTTGCATCACAGAAAGATCGAGTCGTCGATCCAATATCCTGATCGAATGAACAACATTCACTTCATATATAGAGATGCGAGGAGGTTGCACTCTTGAAAGTTTAAGATTTGAAAAACCTGAAGCCTGAAAATCCAAAATGAACAAGGACCATCGGATCTGGAGATCAAAAAATGACTATTAGATCAGGGATATCTATGTCAGCAGATTACATCAGTAAATATCATCCTCAAGGACATGTGGCAGACAATGGCAGGAAGGACACATGGCACAATTAGACAATGACAAGTGTCAAGCTGATTCAACATTTCAGGTACGTGGAAATCACAAATCTGATTGAAATGTGGCAGCTTCTCAGCTCGTCACATGTCATCGAGTGACACAAGAGTTACGTCACTGCAATATTTTTTCTTCAGGAGTTTTACCATGACTACTCTCCCAAATACCCGAAGTCCCGAATGCCAAAGATCCAAAGTGGATACGAGTCATCTGATCTGAAGATCACTTCGGGTGTATTCTTGATTGTTGATCATGTAGTAGGATATGTGTTAATGGATCATGAACTTCGAGTGAAACTTCTCTAGGAAAACGTGAAGGAGAAAGGCTTGAGATTTCCAAAGGCCAAAGTCCTAAAGGAGAGGATAGTTGTTGGATTAAAGAGGACACATGCCAGTAGAATGTCAACTCCGAGAAAAAACAAAGGAAGGATGAAAGAAATTTGATAGTTGATATTGTCAAACCCTAAATACTCGACGGGTTTCTGACCGTCGATCCGAGAGGGACACACATCATTGGATTGTGGACTCTAGGTGAAATGCTCTAGGAGCAAGCAGAGCTTGAGAACCAAAACTCTCGAATCTTGAAACATGAAATTGATCTCATCCATTGGTTTGGAGGGCCACGTGTCATATGATCGTTGAGACTAAGGATCGCGCATGGAAAAAGGAAAGAAGGAAAAGCTGTCGATTGAAGAGGACATATGTCAACAGATCTTCCATTTCAGAAGATATACAGTCAACAACAACAGGGTTTGAGATTTGAACCCCCAGAACCCAGATCACGAAGGAAATCTTAGCCGTTGATGGAGGAAGGAGAGATCTGGTCCACAGATTTGAGAAGACATATATGAATAGTCTGTTTAGGAGCACCTTCAAGATCATGAGATTGATGATCCCGTCGCATTGCAAGGATTGAAGATTCATGAACCTTATTTCTGAGATCATGCGTGAAAGATAGGAAAGGAAGAATGATAACAACCATTGATCAAGAAGCAACGCCAAGGAATTGGATATCAAAAGTCATGCTCCATTGTGAGGCCAGAACATGCACGGGACTAAAAATTTCATGAGCGGGCCACAATAAAAACCATGGTTTTGGATAAAGGATGAGTGGAGGCTCGTAGTGAACTACGGGGTGAAAAGAGGGTTGCCCTCAAACCAAATAAAATTAGGTAGAGGACTCAATGTGAGAAAATGATGAAGAACAGAGAAGTGAAGGCATTCTTCTAGTTAGCCATGCAGTCATGAAGAAGAGACGTAGTGAAAAACTGGTATGACAGAACAATGACTTGGAGAAGAGCATGTAGAGGCATAGCATAGAGGATTTAGTTGGTGCACAAAGAATATAAAAATGTAGAACAAAGAAGAGATGTTAGCGGTTGTTGAGTGTGTTTCATACAGGTAGAAGCATGTTGTGTGCAAGAGCTAAAGCACATGAAAGAGGCATGGTGCATAGAATGGAAAGAATACATAGATAATAAAGCACAGAAGAAGCAAGGAACATAGATGCATATCTAAGAGAAGAACAAAAGAACATCATATGTGAGGAGAGAGACACTGATGCAGGCAGAGTAGAGCAGTGTAGTAGAACAATGATGAGACTGGTAAGCTATAGATAAATGTTGTATCACTGTGATAAATTCAAGTAAGAAAAGATTTATATTTTAGGGTGGAAGGGAAGTTCTAGGGAGGACTGGTGTCCTCATAGTTTCAAGTGGGTGCTTGGACACATGGATTTGCAGCTTCCATCTGGTTGCAGCTAGAAAAAATTGGGTGGCACGGTGGTGCACGGGAGAACTATTGTTCTCTTTTATATAGGTTAGTGCCTGGGTGACTGGAAGTTGGTGCTGGAACACTTAGGGATTTTCTACTTCCTTTTATTGGGTGCTAGAGAAACCAAGGATTTGGTTCTTCCTTCTAGTGGGTGCTAGAGAAACCATAGATTTGGTTCTCTCAACAAGTTGTAGCTTGAAAAACAGAGGTGGTATCCTTACAATGATTTGGTGCTCATAAGAATGATAATGTACATAAAATAAAGATTACTTATCATATCAAGAAGAAGAGGTTTTTCCCTTTATGGGTTTCCTTAGGAAATCTGTCTCTATATATTTCATGTGTGTGATTGATGTTGAATATTCTATTGCTTACCTCCCTGCATTATTGTGATTATCATTGAGTGCTTTGTAAATAGTTTAAAATAAACATAATTGTTTAAGAATGGTAACAACTGATTCACCCCCCCTCTCAGTTGTCCAACAAGGTACCTTAGCATCAAATATTACATGGAGACACCTTAACACCTTTTGCACAATAATTGGTTCTTCAACTTTTTCACAAATTCCTATGATGTTGTTGAATTTTGTCCCAAATATATTTTGTTGATTCACAATGCATCACCTTGAAAAATTATGATTCTGATAGACCACACAAGATAACATTCATGGATTTTTCATTATGATCACTAGCCATCTTCCTGAAATTACCTACTGGTGTATGTTTTGGGATTGCATACCCAATAATGATTGATTTCCAAATATCAAACCCAAGATCCATTAGGTAATTCCACATCCTTATAGTCCAGAATTCATTGTTTGTTCCATCAAACAATGGATCCATGTTTGTGAAGAAACCTTCTTTACTAGCCATGTGTGCTCCCGAGATCTACCTTCTAGTGGTTAGACTGTTTATGAAGGAACCCACACTGATACCAATAATTTAACTTATGGTTTGTTAATTAATTGGGTTATTTTCCATTGATGTCAACCCTTGAAGAAATTATGGTAGCAAATTCTGGTAGCACAAAGGTTTGGTAATGGACCCAAGTTTGTTTGATGGTTAATGGTATGAGTTTTGATATATTTTTAGGTAATACTATTCTATATGAATAGTACATGTCATGCCATTTACGGTGGTATGTGGAACGTCACATAACTCCTCATGGTTAGAGAGTTATGGCCATGTGAAGTTGGAGAACCCTAATGAGTCATCTAGAAGCCCCAAAAAGTCAAAGTATTTGCAAAAGCAATTATTTAAATAATATAGTTAATGAAGAACTCCCTAAAATAAGGAAAGTGGCATGCTACATTAAAGTATAAATAAGAGGCAAGGTTCTCTCATTTAATCACACTTGAATATCATTGAGTATCTATTTTTGTGAAAGGTTATTTGGGAAGGTATTATTGATAGAGAAAATTTGTAGAAGAAAAAGTGTGGAAGGAAAAGTGTGACAATAAAAGTGCGACAGAAAAAGCATGTCAGAAAAAGTGTGATAGAAAAACCGTGGAAAAAAAAATGCGGCAGGAAAACTACGGAAAAAAAAGTGTGGCAGGAAAACTACAACAAAAAAATCATGGCAGAAAAAGTGCGGTAGAAAAATCACTACAGAAAAAAGTGTGGCAGAAAAAATCACAGCAGAAAATTTGTGGCAGAAAAATCATGGCAGAAAAAGTGCGGTAGAAAAATCGTGGTAGAAAAAGTGTGGAAGAAAATCCGCGGTAGCAACATGGTTGGGGTATATTTATGAGAGATATGGCACATCTTGTTTGAGGTATGTTTTCTGAGATAGGGTTTATCTCTTGAGATGGTATTGGATGTTCAGTATTGTTGCATATATCAGATTTATTGAGGGATACAATTGGTATTTTATTGTTTGTATTTGGCATATGGGTATTGGTCTTTTGGTTGTGATGTGTTGTTGAAGTTGTTGGTTTATCTTGAGGCTACATAACAGTGAGGTTGTGGCACATGGTTTGATGTAAGGGTTTATGGTATTTGGTTATGGATAGTGTGATGTATTTCTAGTGAATGTTTGATGGTTATATTGGTATATGTACTTGGTGTATGGTTGAGGTACATGGTTGAGACAAGTAGTTGATGATTTGGCACATACATGAGGTCTATAGTTGTTGATGTTGGTACATCTTGATGAGTCATATTTGATGTACAGTTAATGCATGATTGGTACATACTTGGTGCATGGTTGATGCACTTGTTAATGGTACAGGCTGATGTATAGGTTGATGCAAGGTTGGTGCATGGTATATGTTGGTTCAGGTTATTCGTACAGGTTGTTTGGTGCAGGTTGATTGGTACAGGTTGTTACAGGTTATTGGTACATGTTGTTTGGTGCAAGTTGATTGATACAGGTTGTTACAGGTTATTGGCACAGGTTGACAGTGGTAGTGGTTGATTCAATGACAATGATAGGCTATCTATATTTGGCATTTATATTTCATGGTGATTGGATGGGGCAAGGACTAGTGGTTGTAGCCACCTTTCGATTGTAGCCAGAGAACATAGGGGGTTGTAGCCTCCTTCTGGTTGCAGTTAGAGAATTGGGGAGTTGGAGCTTCCCTCAGGTTGTTTCCTGGGAAACTAGGGGGTTACAGCCTCCTTCTAGTTGCAGCTATGTTGACAGGCGAAACAGTCCATCCGTCAACTGGGAGAGTGGAACCGGTCCGGGGTTGTCTAAATAACCCAAGCCGTTTGGAATGGACCACCCTGACGAGTTTAACAGCTTCGTTGGCCGCTCTAAGGTCTCCTAAGGGAACCAAAGAGAAAAGTTGATCTGAGCTAAGAGATCTAAACTAAGGAAACTAGAAACTAATAAAAAAAATTAAAACAAACTAACTAACTAAATAAAAGAAATCAAACTAAAATAAAGGAAACTAAAAACTAATAAACTAACTTAAACTAACTATACTAAACTAATTATAAACTAAGCTAACTATTCTATCTACAAACTACTAACTATTCTTATAATAACTCAAATCAACTATCTAATTATCAAGTTAATTTCAATTTATTCACAAATATACATTAAATATAATTTACAGATTTGAATAAACCTATGAAACTAATTTACTTGCTGTCCCAAGACAGCGGAGGTAACTCTTTTTGATTTTATGATTTATGAATAAGAAAGAAAACTAACTGAAATTAAAACAAATAAAAAATACATCTATATTAAACTACTTAATGAAAACAGTAAACTAGATACTAATTGACCTGGAATCGCTCCAAGTCTGTCCTGTGTA
>ML777329.1:935904-947373 GCA_009831015.1 Picea engelmannii | reverse complement strand
TTTGCTTTGTGTTCTTACTATCATTGAAAGTTTTGGTTGGGTTGATATTGATAGTTTGATATTGATGCTTTGATTTTCTTTTCTCTGTTAGCAGAGTTCTTCTTGGAAAGTGAACCATTTGTTTTCTTTCAAGTTTTGTTTTTTCTTTTGTTGAAAACATCGAAAATCAAAATGGTACAATTTTAGAGCATTGAAGTTTTGAGAAAGACATTTAGAAACGATTCATTGATACATGATTATTTGTCTTAATTTTTAAAAGGAAATTGAGAATTGAATAGGCATTGTGGTGATTGCATTTGATTTGGAAATCATCTTCTCTCTCCCATAACTAGGATTCATCTAATGAAAAGATTATATTTCATCATATCCTTGCATTGATTGGGTCAGAGTCACACATCATTGAGTTTCACTTCCGTTACCTGTGAGTAAATAAAAACCATTAAAAACTTTGCGTAATAATAAGATTGATCTAGTAACTCTTTTCTAGGGCTCATTTCACCAACATATAGCTAGGCTAGTGCTTTGGAGTAGGAAGAGAGGCACACTCTCCAAATCTCAAAAACACACAATAGTATCTTGAGAATAGGGAGTGTCAAATTCCATTGGCCGAATATTGTCCTGGGAAGCCCTTCTAACACAAGGGTCAAGCATTAGGTCCCATTGGTGTTGGCAGAGATACTAACCTGCTTTGTTGACATCAGTGTAGAGATTGCACATATTACGGGGGTCACTCCGAGGTATACCCACAATTATGAGTGGAAGCCTTTGAGTTGATTTCGGGCTCGATACCCTGCCCTTGCGTGTGGATCGGACTGACGACTATTCCCCCAGGCAGTACTGTTGTCTGTGGTAACCTTAGTGGCCTTTCTCTCTAGTTACTTACCCAAGGTGACTGTGAAGGGGAAAGTCTTCACGGTACCTGGAATCGACGTTGACCAAACTCACTCGGGCTCCTTGGAGGGTAAATCCACAATTACTGCGTGGAAGCTTGCACCAAGGCGTAAGTTTGTTAAGCAGGTTGTCAACGTAACTTTTCCACCTTAGCCCTGCCCCTTCTCGTCTCGTTGTTGCGACGTTGGATTTCATCACCAACTAGTGGCTTCGGAATTAGAAGGTTTTTTGTTTGCTTGGTGATTGCTTCTAGATTTTTTGGTCTACTAGTGTGTGTTGTTGATTCTCGTAGTTGACTATAGGCTTTTTGTTGGGGAGTTTGTTACTTATTTACAATTGCTCCTCTGCGACGTTCACGTAGAATGCAAGGTATGTCTCCGGAACATCCGGAAGCTTCTGAACCTTTGCATACTGCAACACCTGAGGGTAACCCGGAGGACTCTCCTCATCCAAGTGAAATCCCTCTTGTGACTTTACCACACGTGGACATAAGTGACGTTCCAGAAGTTTTTACACCACCTCCACAAACAGAATCTACTGATCCTCTTGCTGAGTTTCGAATTCACAATACTGTAGAGGATTACCGCATTCGTCGTGGTGAACGACCTTCAAGACGCTTCCATCTTTCTCGTGACGATCTTCCACATCCTGATTCAGTTGCTGGGCCTTCTCACGGTGTAGCAGGTCAAGATCTTGCTTGGTCCGGAGATTTCCATCGAGTTTTGTTTCGTCCTGAATCTCCTGAGTCTCCTGAACCAGAAACTACACCAGCCACTACTACTTATCGTTTTATTTTACCTCCTGAGATGGCTCATCTTTCAAACACTGCGAGTGTTCAAACTGGAATACCGGAAACCACTCTTGCCCCAATTAATACCCAGAGAACTCCTGAAGCTACTCCTAATCTACCTCCTGGTTACCAGGCATTAAACCCTATGTTGAATGTTCCTCATCCAACAACACCGCAAACTCCTGCTGGTTCTCCAGGCGGTCCTCAGTTTCCTGGGCATCCTATTCCTGGTTTCATACCCACACTCCCTCAGTTTCCTGCTGGCAATGTTAACCCTAGTGGCACTATCCCGAATGTGGCACCTAATGTACAAATTCCTGTTGGTGGACAGAGTGGCACAGTTCCTTTCCCCGGACAAACCATAGTGACTACACAACCCTCGGTTGGCACACAATTTCCGGGAGGAAATGTTCCTTTGGTAGGAGGACCCCACTCACCTTTAGGACAAAACATCCCTCCTTCATTGGCCCAGTATTGGAATCAACTTATGCAAAATGTTGCTCACAATCCTGGGGGGCAACAAACTATCCCTACTCAAGGCCAACCGTATCCAGGGGTGAGTAATCCTATTTGGGGTTCCGTTCAGTCTACTCAACCCTAGGTCCCTACTCAGACCCAAGGCTACAATCCTTGGGGTTATTACCCTATTCACCCACCACAGGGGCAACCAGGATCTTCTCTTTGGGGGCAAACCGCATATGCACCGACTGGTCTACCGACGGGACTTCCACCCCAAAGTCACCAGTACCCTCAAGTGAATCGACAATTGCCTTTTCTTGCTACTCTGGATTTTCTAGATTTGTCTAGGATTTTGAATGATCCTATTCGTCACTCTCCCCAATGGCCTACTATTCCTGCAAAGCTTCCATCGGACATCCCGAAATTCGATGGGAAGGCGGGAGAGGACCCGAATAATCATGCTATGACTTTCCATATGTGGTGTTCGTCTAACTCATTGATGGACGAATCCATTAGATTGCGTCTTTTTCAACGCACTCTTACAGGTGCTGCTGCGAAGTGGTACATTGAATTACCACGAGGTTTCTTTTCAGATTTCAACACTCTTGCCATGGCCTTCCTCACACACTACCAGTTACCGATTCATTACGATACGGGAACTGAGATTTTAACCTCCTTCAAACAAAGTACGGGCACTCATATCTTTGATCACATCCATGAGTGGCGAAGAAGGAGACGTATCATTAAACTTGAACTTCCTGATCAGTTACTGGCTGAGTGGTTTACAAAATCATTTGTAAACAAAATTGGTAAAGACATTGCTATGGGCGGTGTGGTCACTGAAGAGCAGGCTATCAGTCGTGCTCAATATTTAGATCTCGTTTATTCGCAAACGGGCACTTTGTATGACTTACTCCCTGATTTACCTCGTCCTAGTACTTTCGACACTTCTACTGCTCCAGTTGCTTCACATGCAGCTGATGGTGTGATTGGGACTACTCACACCCACTCACATTCCATTTCCACTACAACCCCAAAATCCAATTCTTCTAATGTTCAAAATGCTCTGTCTCCTGCTCCTCCCGCCGGTAAAACATTTGAAGTGAACGTTGTTCAAACTACACCGACCGGTAAAAATACTAAGAATAGGAAGGGGAGAGGCAAGAATAAGGAGGGTAAAAACACGAATCCAACCGAGCAAACCAAACCTCCTGCTGCTGATGACAGGGATAAGAGAAAACCACGCTATCCGTGCCTTATGTGTAATGACGATCATTACACTAAGGATTGTCCGAGACGTGCCGAAGTTCAAAAGTTTCTTCAATCACAACCGAAACCTTCTACTCTAGCTGTCTTGTCTCAACCTTTCCCGTCTCAACAACAGGCTTTGTTGGTCATTCATGATCAACCCTCTACATCTACACAATCCTTTCTTTTAATGTGCACTAGTGATTTGAAGAAAGACAACATTACCCTTGCTACTCGAGCCAAAGACTATACTTCTTCTAAGGAAAAGGTTGATGATACTCCTCCTGATCTGGTATCAACCTCTTCACCGAATCCGCCTACAACCGGTCCTCTTCATCTCGAAAGACCGAACCTTGATGCAGTTATACGACCACCCCCCAAAGGTGTCATTAAGAAATCGGAATTCAATCCTCATGCACGTGCGGCTCAAAATTACAGCATTGTAGAAGATCTGGCCCAAGCACCTTCAGCGATGTCTGCCCTTGAAGTCCTTCAGTCCTGTCCTGCACAGCGAAGGGCCCTGTTGAAAACCATAGGTGGAATCGATCCTACAGATGAGAATTTAATAGTCTTTGACTTAACCGAGCATATTCCGAGGTTACCCGCGCAACTTGCTTTTCAAATACAAGTTGTTGTTGCCAACAAGAGCATTTGTCGGACGGTTGTTGATGAGGGTGCCTCTACGTGTGTCATGTATTTTTCTTGTTGGAAAGCCATTGGTTCTCCACCATTAACTGAATCACTAAACACTTTGCGAGCCTTCAATGGCTATGGTTTCAAACCTTACAGTGTTCTTTCGGCGTTGCCCGTTACTCTTGAAGGCAAGACAGTCCAGGTGGAAGTAGAAGTTTTCGATACTCCTCTTGATTATAATCTTCTACTTGGTCGAAGTTGGGTCGATTCTATGCGTGTTGTCGTGTCAACCGTTTTCCATGTCCTGCATTTCCCTCACCAAGGCAAAGTGGTCACGATTGATCAACTTGCTTTCTTCAATGACGATACTCGCACGGGCAACGTGCCATTTATAGCAAACACCCCTCCGGGTTATGAGAATGTTGGAGTCGGTCTTTTAAAAGATTCATCGTTAATGGGTACTTTTCCCATACTACCACCACCCAATATTCCAAACCCGTCTGTTGCATCTATTAACATGATCTCTAACATACCTCGTGAACTTCCAGTGTCTTCCGACCCTTGGATAGTCCCTGATCCTGGAGATCATGTTCGTTTCGGCAACGTTATGCCGTTAAGTCCGGTTGAGTTAGCCTACCAAGCTATTCACTCGACAACCCCTACTACTTCTTCTTGCGAGGAGTTGTCTCCTGATCCTTTTCGTGTTGTTTTTCCAACTGACGAGATGATCATGTCCATCTTGGATGACACCCCTTGGGACGATAGGCATCATCATTCCATACTGTTTCTGGAACAATAGACTCTTGAGAATTACCAACGGATTTCGACTCCATCGACCGTTGCTGTTGTTATGACCGTTCCTAGATCTATACGAGATGTGTTTGCTGAAGGGAACCTAAGTAACATTTCGCCCATGATACCCATAGATATTTCAGTGAAACCTGGGATAGTCGAGAACGTTCATATTGGAGCTTCATGTTCTCCAGACGAAATTATCACCTACACTTCCTTGTTTAAAGAATTTCGTGATATTTTTGCCTGGAGTTATGAAGAAATGCCAGGTATTGACCCGTCCATTGTGGTCCACGAGATTAAGACATACCCTGGAGCAAAACCCATTCGACAATGTCTCCGCCCTGTTCATCCATGTAAAGCCGCAGCCATTAAGCTTGAGGTTGAGAAACTCCTTAAAGCCGGTTTTATTTACCCCGTGGCCCTGACAGAGTGGGTTTCAAACCCAGTACCGATTGATAAACAAGGTGGCAGTATTCGCGTTTGTGTAGATTATAGGGATATAAACAAGGCTTGTCCTAAGGATAATTTTCCAACCCCTTTCGTCGACCAAATCGTCGATGACTGTGCCGGCAGCGAAATCTTTTCTCTTATGGATGGATTTTCCGGCTATAATCAGATCAATATCGCTCCTGAGGACCAACACAAAACTGATTTCATTTGTCCTTGGGGTACTTTCGCCTACCGAAAACTTCCTTTCGGTCTAAAGAACGCTGGTGCTACGTTTCAACGCGCTATGTCTTACGCGTTCCACGATATTAAGCATATCGTTCAACCTTACTTGGACGATTTGCCTGCACACTCTTTACGTCGGGTTGATCATCCTATGCATCTCCGATCCATTTTCGTTCGTTGTCGTTTCTATCGCATTCGATTGAATCCGCATAAATGCGTTTTTTGCGTAGAATCTGGCCATCTCCTTGGTTTTATTGTTTCTTGTCATGGGATCAGGGTGGATCCTATCAAGGTTGAGGCGATTCTTAATCTTCCTCCTCCTTCTACTTTACGCCAGTTACAAAGTTTGCAGGGGAAAGCAAACTTTCTTCGTAGGTTCATTCCGAATTATGCCGAGATTACTCGCGGTTTTACTCGTCTTTTAAAGAAAGGTTCTGAGTTTGTCTGGGATAAAAATGCCCACGATGCCTTTGAAGCCTTGAAGTTGTCCCTTACCAAATCTCCTCTTCTTTTTCCTCCGGATTATAGTCAAGATTACTTTCTTTATTTAGCCGCGTCCGAGTATACCATCGGCATGGTTCTCGTTCAGGAGGATGATGCCACAGATGAACATGTTATATATTACCTGAGTCGAAGTTTGACTTCTACAGAGATTAAATACCAACATGTTGAGAAACTGGCTTTGGCTGCCGTTCAAGCAGTTCAACGTTTTCGTCACTACATTCTTGCCAGGAAAACTACTGTGATTTCACACTGTAACCCCATGCAACATATTTTGACTCGTCAATTGCTGGGGGGCAAGTACTCCAAATGGATTGTTATTCTCCAGAAGTTCGATTTAGAGTTCGATCGAGCCACATCGAAGAAGTCTCTAGTTTTCGCTAAGTTGATTTGTGACTTTCCCCACACTGCAACGGAAAACGTAGCAGTTGATTCGTTACCCGACGAGTCACTTTTCCTTATCGCTACCAACGATATTTGGTATGGAGATATCATTATCTATCTCCAAACTCAAACTTTCCGGCCTGAGTTGTCCAGTGTTGAACGACATCGTGTTCGTTATCAAGCACGTAATTATATTATTCTCGGTGATACTCTTTATCGTCGAGGTGTTTATTCTGTGTTTCGACGTTGTTTAACCTTTGAAGAAGCCGAGAGAGCTTTGAATGATTGCCACTTGGGAGCGTGTGGTGGTCATATGTCTGGGTATGCTACTGCCCAGAAAATCTTGCGTGCAGGATACTTTTGGCCTTCGTTGTTTAAAGACTGCATCACTGCTGTTCAAAAGTGTCATGCATGCCAGGCCTATAATCAGAAGATTCAGTCACACCCTGCTCCGCTTCATCCTGTAGTCTCCGTAGGTCCGTTTGCTAAATGGGGCATTGACTTTATGACATGTCACCCTCACTCGGCCGGGGGGCATGGTTATATTATCGTAGCTGTTGATTATTTCACAAAGTGGGCCGAGGCGATGCCGACATTTGATAATACCGGGAAGACTGCAACACTTTTTCTTTTTAACCATGTCATTACTCGTTTTGGTGTTCCTTAGGCTATCGTTACTGATCACGGTAGTCATTTTAGAAATAATATGATGTCTGAACTAACAGAGAAGTTGGGCCTTCGTCATGATAGCTCAACGCCCTATTATCCACAGGCTAATGGCCAAGTTGAAGCCATTAACAAAGTTCTTATCACTATGATTAGACGGATGATAGGAATCCATAAAACTAGTTGGCACACAATGTTATTTTCGGCATTGTGGGCGTATCGGACATCGGTTAAGTCTGCCACAGGATTCACACCTTTTCGTTTAGTATATGGCATGGAAGCCATTCTACCCATAGAATGCGAAATTCCATCTTTGAAACTAGCTGTAGAACTTTTACCAAATACTTCTGCCGAAGAGGAACGTCTTTTATATTTGATGAGACTAGACGAAACCCACCGTGATGCTACTTTGGTAATCGAATCCCAGAAAAAACGTGTTAAGGCACAGTACGACAAACATGATAAACCTCGTGTCTTTTCCGAAGGAGATCTTGTTCTTTTGTATGAGCAAGACAAGGACGTCTTAGGAGCTGGAAAATTTGAACCAATGTGGCGTGGACCTTATATTGTCAGCAAAGTTTTGGCGAAGGGGGCATATGAGCTAGTAGATTATGATGGGATACCTTTGAGTGAACCCAGAAATGGGTTGTACTTAAAGAAATACTATGCATGAGTCATTTGTGCATGAAGTATTTGTATTTTTATGTATCATACTGAGTGTGTGTGATTACTTTTAAGCTTTTTCGTTTGACGTTATTTGGTTTTTACCCTTACGATTACGTTGTGCTTGATTGTCAGATGTCGGAGTTTTCACTACCTTATATTGGCTTCGCCGACGGCGCTAGTCGTAGTACTCGGAACCTAGCTTCTGCTGCCTGGGCAATCTATGGCCCAGCAAACGAACTTATTTATTTACGAGGTGTATGTCTAGGGAAAGCAACCAACAACATAGCAGAGTATAGCGCCGTTATTGAATTATTGGTTGACGCTATCTCTCTTGGAATTCGTCGCTTGGTTGTGCGACTTGACTCGCAGCTAGTGGTGCTACAGCTAAGTAATGTCTACTCTATTCGAAGTCCTACATTATTAAGAGTTTACTTGCGGATTCGCCTCTTGGAGAGACATTTTGATTACATAGAATATCAACACATTCCAAGACATCTTAATACATTAACAGATGCGCTAGCTAATTATGTGTTAGACAGACATTTGAACAATTTATAAATCAAACACATGTACACAAATGTAAAGTAAGCCGGTAATAACCATGTATATATATATAACGATCAAAGTGTCTGTTACAAAAATGCGTCCGAAGACCAAAAAGATCAAAAATGGAATCTCATCGCTTCTACATAACGATATCATGACATCAATGATGTTCACGATAGCATACTAAAGTCCTGGCTACTCTACGGAGCAAACGACCCATAGAGGCTGGAACTCCCATGGTATGACGCTGATCATTCTGTGGGACCTCATCCAAAGACATATCTGGAATATCATGCATCAAGCCCTCCAAATTTTGCTCCACGGTAAAGTAGTCCGCAACATGCTGAGGGACTGGAACTACTACCTCTCCTCGCCGTTGAACAGGAGAACTCCCAGCTGGTCTGTAGGCTCCAACATCTGTGTTATCAATACATTTTGGTGTTAGTCTTCGACAAAAGTAACAAACCCAAAAACATTTAATATTATTAAAATACAAAAACATTTAAAAACTCAAAAAGTTAGTAACCTTCTTACCAATGTTTCCCCACTATGTATCTGCAGGAAGGACGAGGTCGGGATCGCCTCGAAATCCAAGCCATTGTACGCATAGTCCTCGACCATCACTACCTGGCCTTGCATCCAATCGAAAAAACGATCGTCATATCTAACGATCGGTCCTGCCACGTGCCTAGCCATGAGCTGGCACCATCGTAACATCCGCGGCTCCCTAGGACCCGGAAAGTGTCAGTCTCCCTGAAGCCTGTACACCGGGACTCTCTCGCAGAAGAAGGAAACTAACAGTGATCCATAGCCAAATTGCTTGAAGCCTCCACGCCTGCTTTTTGTCAGTTGTTTTTTGAGATTACGCAATACTGCATCCGCCCAGTTGAAAACCTGGGGCTCAAGACACTCTAGGGCATATTGAAAGTAGCTCTGAAGAGCCATATGAGGAGAAGCACTGCCTGCCATCCGAGCTATGGTCAACAAAATGGTACGAAGAGTGATGTCAGTCACTCCATTGATAGCCACTTTCCCCTTTTGTCTTTCTGCCTCTGGCACACAGTAGTCTCTGCAGTACTCGCTCATTTTTTTGCCACCTCTGCGACCACCAGTCAAGCTGACATATGAACCCCGTCGTGATAATCCAGTCAGAAAGTAGATATCTTCGATATCAATAGTCAATGTATGCATACCTACATGGAAAACCTGTTGGTCTGGATCCCACATTTGGATCAAATGTTCCAATAAACGTACTTGGGCTCTCATGCCTGGTATCCGGAAGTATTTGAGGAGACCACAGTTTCTTAAGGCATTGATTGTTTGTGGGTGATTTTTGGCGGCATTATTTTCATCTTCGTGCTCACGTTCTCTCCACTCCAAGACCATGGTGTGACTATTGACCTGCACAATAACCATAAGAAGATAGTCAATGTCTTGATTCATAAGAAATTTTGATTTTTATGGTTAAACGTTGTGTGAAAATTTTCATTCTGCGCTGCCCGCAGGTGAACTTAACACACAGTGCGGACTTTCCGCACTGCGGTTAAGGTTCACCTGTGAAAATCCTAAATTCCCGCAGGTCACGAAAGGCTTGACTGCGGAAACTTTGTTTGGCGTGTAGGGCTTTAGAAAATCATTCATAACTCAATACTTAACCATTCAAATCATCAAAATGAACCATGGAAAGATAAAGATTTGAGCACTTACTTGTTTGATCCAAACGGTTTGTGATTTGATGCACCGGAGCTCCCAGAAATTGACTTTGAAGATTGGAGATGAAATGGTATTTTTGCACTGAATTAGTAATTGGGAAACACAAATGGTGAAAATGGAATGGTAATTTGATTATATTTACTTTTTACTTTTTGAAAAGTGGGTTTCTCATTATTTTTTCATTATATTGCCTATTTTTAACCTAATTACTAATGTGGGAATGAGTAAATGATTGGCAGGCCCTTAACGAGATGCTTATGGATCCAAAAACTTTTGCATTATGGTGTGAAATTGTGTGTTTTTTATGGTTTTAATCTAAAAACCTCAAGTGTATTTTACCCGTTCTAACACTTGTCAAAAACCTAGAACGTGGTCGGGCGTTGTTTTATCCCTTTTCCGGGCTTGATGCGGTTATACGAAAAAGGAACCCCCTGGAGTTGACTTTAAGCCCTTTTCACGACTCCCTAAACATGAAAAGATTGCCGAGCGATCTTGCTATTTTCACACTCGTTAAAGTATTTGAACTTATGCATCCTCTGAGCGATAGTTTAACCCTTTTTCGGTCTCGTTGGATTATTGTACGAAAAAGGCACTGAGAGAGTTCTCTTTTGAGTGTTTTTCCGAGCTCTATAATCTTGAAAACCGTCGAGTTTACTATCTCTGGGCTCGTTAAACAAACATTGACAGACCCGTGATGGGACCAAACCACTCCTTCTTAGGGTTCGTTAAAAATACTCCGAGGGACTCGTCCGAAGGATGAGCTTATATTAACAAGCATATGTGATCCTCTTCAAGCTTGTGTAAAAATAAAGAGGTACTTGCCAGTAATGGTGGGGGAAAAATTTGGGAAAGGGATATGTTTCATTTTTTATGTTAATTGGCAGCAAGTGTCGCTCTTGAACATGACACCCCCTATTCATCATTTGAAGCCGTTTTGGGAAATCCATTTGTCTCTCATTCGATTCGATTACAAGGTCTTTCCATGTGTCGTCTTTGAGTCAATGCTGCCAAATCATTGGTCGTGTCGTCCATATGTTCAAGAGCTGTCCATTTGAAACCTCTATTGAGTCGACCATCTGCAGTTATCTTTTCATTCCGTGTCGGCCTTCCCTGTGTCCAAAGTCCAATTGCCACATACTCTGTTTCACTTTCAAACTCTGTTACTCATTTCGTGTCACTGATGGGGGATACATCAAGGCCCTCCTGTGACGAGTCTTGTTCCGTCGACATCAGCACATTATCCGGGATTAAGACTTAGAAATCTTTTTAGTACCTTGGAGCTTGCATACCTCAATGGAAAGTTTCTCGCTTTTGACAGTGGGTTCACATCATTGACCCCTGATCGAAAGATTCCATCGATTTTTCGACATCAACTCATTTATTCACAATTGATGGATTGTACTATAGTACCTTGGGAGTCATTGACATTAATGGTGATTTCCCTCGCACTTGTTAACGGTATACATCAATGACCGGTAATCAAGTGGTTTCTACCATGTTCGACT